>JAQQSU010016437.1:0-10939 GCA_028627135.1 Pseudochirops cupreus
TTTATTCCTTTTAAATTTGTCTTTCCTCTTTCCCTGTCTCCAACCTGTTTCTCTGCTGAGTTTAATGTACTTCCACATTTAACTGTCTGCTTACTTGTGAAGAGGGTGGAGCTGCTTAGTAGGTACAAGAGTGGGAACAGAGGCTGTCATCCCTGCCGTGGCACTGCTGCCCTCTGAGGCTATGTACACTGAGATGAGAGATACCACCGATAAATTTCAGACTTCCTGTGTTCTGGCTGAAGGCAAGGAGATGACTAAAGTTGGTGCTTCTACAGAAATTGTTTGGGATCCGGTATTTGAGCTAGTTGTCCTAGGGGCCCCTTCTTGGGTGGAGCTAGCAGGCACAGGGGTGACAGAGGCTGTCATCCCTGCCACCCAGGCTGCACTGCTGTCTTCTTAAGACTTTGAACACTGGGGTGAGAGACATCACTGATGCCCATGCTGCTGGAGGCAAGTTGACCGCTAAAGTGGGTGTTTCTACAAAAACCTTTTCAGATCCAGTATTTGAGCTTATTGTCATAGAGGCCCCTTCTTGGGTGGAAGTGCTAGCAGATACAGGGGTGGGAACAGAGATAACACTGTTCTCCTCTACGACTTAGAACACTGGGGTGGGAGATATGCCCAGAGTAGGGCCGGAGACAAGTTGATAACTAAAATTGGCTGCTCCACAGAAATCTTCTTAGATCTTGTATTCTCTGCCTAATGGGCCCACCAAGAAGGAGTAATCCTGGAGGGAATTGTGCCTTTCCAGGTTGCTGGAATAGTGAAGAAAGCTTTTGGGTATTGGCATGGAGATTCAGGGGCTTGGGAGGGCTCAGGTTGCGCCAAGTCAATGTTACCAATGATACGGGGAGAGTTTGTTTTCTCAATGGCCAGGCAACTTACCATTTCCACATCTGTTTTGGAAGTAGTGACCTTGGGTAATGAAACAATCAAGGTCACACTGGTCTCTACTGCAGGGGCAGTGCTGGCCTCCTGAGTAGATGCATTTAGACTCTCAGAGGACCCTTGGATACTTTTTCTTGGTGTTGATTCAGTGACTTCCACAAGTTTTAAGGAAACAGAAGCAGCTGAATTCATGCATACTTCCAATAATTTCTCAGTTGACAGACTGGATATTGTTTGGTCAATGCTTCTTGCCCCCTTGAGACTGGTGACGTGTTCTTGGGCTTCCTGAGGGAGATGGCAAGGTGAAAAAAGTTTTGAAAGGCTCCGTCTCTAAGAAAACCTTGGTCATCTTAAGGTTTTGGGGTCAGAGTAGAAGGTATTCCTGCTCCAGAGGCCTCAGTTAAATTAAGAGACAATGGGAATTCTGTGTCACTCTCCTGTAGGATTCTGATGATTAATGCTAATCTCAATGAACAACTTTCATCTCAGATAGCTCAGCCTGGGTCACAGAGGCTTGAATCTTATCCTGATCCAATGTGGGTGGGGGTCAGTGTGATCACCAATGGTCCCCTGACATCTGAGCTGCTCTCTCTGGAACTCAAAGCCTCAGAATTTCCTTAAATTTATTTGCTGCTACTAGGAAGAAAGACTGAGCTAATGCTGAGCCCTAGAGGGGTCATCAAGATGATTTAGCTATATTGATCATGATAAAATTGACTGTGTCCTCTCTAGCTAGGTTAGCTAGAGAGAGACCCAGTGGAGTGGTCATCATGAAGTCAATATGTGAGATTCCATGAATCATGGCACTCAAAGAATGGAGTGGGGCCGTGGCTGCAGGTGGAACATTGCTGCTGCTCTCTGCCACTGTATTTGGAAGCTCAGAAAAGAAAAGCTTGACACTGTGGGAAGGAGAGACCCTCACAGGAAGTTCTGTGTCCTTGCTTCTGAGGCTGAGAATAGTGACATTAGTCCCAGAAGTAAGTGAGGTCTTGTCCTCAATACTATAAGACACCCAACATTCATCTCTGGTTGTAATGCACATTGAGGGGAACTCTCTTATTGTTCTTATTCCAGGAAGGGCCCCCAAGATGTTGGTAACAGAGAGGGTGGAAGCTGCTGTGTTCAGTTCCAAGGATGAGTCTGTTTTAGTGCCAGGGGCAGCTGAGCTCATGACCTCAGTCACCCCAGATAAGGTTATAACAGGGTCCTTGGCCATGTAGGGGAGGATATCTGCCCTAGTTATGATGAAATCTATATCTGTGGCATCAGTGGTAGTTGGGTGAAACTCTGTTCCAAGCAGAGCCCCAGAGATACTAGTAATGTCAGCAGGTGCTGCTCTGGCTAATATTGACAATGAGTGTGTTACAGGTGTTCCAACCCTGGTCTCTACAGTATCTGTAGTACCTGGGGTGTGGGATGGATTTGTGTAGACAACTGGTTCTGGGCTAGACTCTCCCAGAGAACTTGACATTAGGTTAGTGGTGCTGTCAACAGGATGAAGCTTCCTTAGGAAGAGTGTAATGGTATCTGAAGCTGCAGGGCTACCTGGTCTGCTGGTCTCCCACATTGTGGTGTGGGTGGAGGCCAAACTGCTTTGTAACTCTCCACCATCCCTGGTTCTGAATATAATCCTTGGTGCAACACAGGGAGTGTTCCTGATTCTGGAAGTGTGGGTTCTTGGAGCCCTGGGGCCTCTATCGGTAAGGGTGATGGTTCAGCTGGGTTTATCTGGGCTCCTGTCATAGCCATGCTTGTCATGCACCCCAAAGAGGTTGAGTATTGGGGTTGCTGAGTCCTTCATTTAAGTTAGGTAAAGAAGAGAAGTCCCTGTCAGGCCAGGGAGTTACTCCTGTGCTTGGGGAGTGCATGTGTTCTCTGTGAGTGGTTCCAGAATCAACTAGAGTAGAGAGGGCCATGAAGTCAAGAAGGTGTCAAGACATTCCCAGGCGGTTTCTGCTACATTTGTGTCTCTACAGAATGTATAGGAAGTTTTCTCAACTGAGGTGGTCTTTTAAGGAACACTGGGGTCTAAGCTGATTATGTGTTCTACTGGAGTCAGGGAGAGTGGAACATTAGCAGTGCCCCATGGTGACTTCAGGAGATGTCTGAGCTGTAGCTAAGGCTTCTGGGGGGGATGGCATGGGTCTCCTGTGTGTCTCAAGCCTAAGGCCCTCTGTTATAGTGGCCACAGTGAGAAGTGGACGATGAATTCTATACCTGTACCTGGACTTGGAGTTGTCTCTGTGATGACTGCCTCTGTTGAAGGGACCAAAATTGTCCTTCCTTCCACCATGCTTCTTGTGGAGAATTCTGGGACCAGAGTCTATTGGGAAGGGGAATTTTATATCTTCCTGCCCCTTAATAGACCTAGGGAGAAATTTGAAGACCCTCCCTGCTTTGAAAGTAAACTCTGTACCTAATAGGCTGAATATAATTACATGGAGCATATGGTGGGAGGAATTTACTGAAGGGAAGGAGAGTCACAAGAAGCTGGGAGCCAGAGCCAGAGAGATAGTGAGAGAGAGAGGAGCTCAAGAAAAGAGATAGAGAGGTTCCTGAGTAAATACTGATTTTGTATTGGTTTGCGGGAAGGCTTGGTTCTCTGCTACATTGTGGTGCATTAACTTTTATGTTGCTTTGATGGATTTGGTTTCTTGGTGTTGAAGTTCAGTTTTCTATTGTTTAAATAAATGCTGTGCTTCTGTCCTCTGTATGGAGAATCTGTTCTATTTTGCAAATGAACACCAGGCGATATTTATACTCATGGTTTTTATCCTGAGAACTCCAGAAGCATGGCTGACCCTACATTTGTCTCTTTTTGAATTTTTGTCTGATAAACTTGTTTGCAAGATTTGTTTTCTGCAGTCTCACTACCCTCTATCTGCAGATGCCTGATTCCTTAAGTCAGATGTCATCCCCTGTTCATGACTGTGATGTGCCACCACCTGGAGCTGGTACTGACTGAGCTCCAGATGCCAGCTAAAGAATTGACCTTTCAAACAGGACCGTTGTGGACCTGGCATGGACCAACCTCCAGATGGCCATTAGAAACTCCAGAACTGACCTCTCAAATGAGACCTCTTGGGGCAGGGACAGCTCTACGTCCAATTTCAGCTTGAAGTAGCTATGAAGAAGAGACCTTCATCCCTTACCCCAAGATTTGGAGCCCCATTTGCTCAAGGGGGAAAGGATGGGGTGCTTGTGCCCAAGCCCCCACTCCAACCTATTGTTTTATGTGCTTATCGTCCATTATCTCTGTTATACTGTTGTTGCAAAGTTTTTCTATCTTCCCTGCTATATTGTTGCAATGTTCTGTTGACACCAGTTACCTCACCAGTTACCCTAAACTCTCATTAATCTTTGTAATGGAATGAATGCATTGTTAAGGTTAAATGTCATTTGATATTTATAGTCACAGCTTTTGATACAGGAGTTTTGCCTTTGTTGACTTCTTCTGGCTCCATGTTTTGATTCTTCCCATCCCCAAAAAAGAATTCTATGGTCTGATTGTGCTTCCTCATTTTGCTAGCCAATTACTTGACTTTTGAGCTCTTTGTCATGGTAGTGCTCTGATTCCAGAGTGGAGAGCTTTGTCCCAAGTCCCTGGGGTTTTTACAAGTGTTGTCAGAAATCTGAGGAAGGCACCCTCTCTACAGCCACCACAAGCTCTGGCACACTGGCTACACACTCCAGGACCACCACCCCAGATAGCAACCCAGATCTAAGAAGGTGAAAGCCAGAGCAATTACCATCTGAATGGTCCCTCTGTCCCCTGTGATCTGCAGGACAGGAGCTCCAGAGGCAGCCACCACACCTCTACCACCTCTTGCCCCAGGGCCAGGGGCCAGACTTTATTTTTCCTTCATCCAGTTGCAACTGATTTTCCCACTGACTTTTTACTTTCTCTTTGGCACTTATGGGTTGAGAAGTCTAGAAACCTCCGCAGCTGCTGGTGATTCATTCTCCTGAAGGCTGTTGGGAGTAAATGTGAAAACAGATGATGCTTTTGGAATGTTCAGCACAGAGAGGAAATTGAAGCTCTGATTTTGGAAGAGCATTCCAAGGGAGTTTTGTGGTTAGAATAACAAAAGGCCAAGAAATGGGCCTTAGGCATGACAACCGCCACCACCCACCAGTTCTATGGCATGTTAAGATTTACAAAGTTCCTTCCTCACAGCATCCTGGAGACATAGCAATCATTATCTTTCCTATTGGACAGAGAAACTGAGGCTCAGAGAGTTTCAGTGACTGGTGAAGGGTCACAAAGCATATTGGAATCAGCATTTGAAACAAAATCCTCTGACTCCAGGTTTAGAATGTTCTTTCTAGTATATCTTGCTGTCTCAGTGGAACCCACTAGTACATATCACTCACCACGAGAGCATTTTAGAGGGACATTAGAAGCCCTTTGGGGACACTGAGAAAGATGTCCCTACTCTTCTCAATGACTGAGTTGAGTTTTTTTGGGTCAACTCAATCCTAAGCTTGGTCAGCCCAAGGAGAACTGAGACTCAGAACTAAATCTTATGGAGCTGAATGATGGTGCCAGAGGCAGAAACAGGAAAGTTAGAAGACCATAGCAATTTGTCCACCCCCACCCTTCCTTCTCTGTTTCTCTCTATCTGTCCTTCAACTCAGTGTTGGGTATGGAGTGTAGAGTGAATGAACTGTTTCCTTCCCAACAAGGGCCCGAAACGTGTGGGCAGTTGAAGTACTGAATACTTTCGCGTTTTGGTGGAGGCAAAGGCCAAGTGATTATAATCTGGAGAGAGAAAGACAGAGACCCACCTTGTAAAGAAAGACAGAAGTTCGAAGAGAGAAGATCTGGGGCCAATAGGATCAAGCAATAGGAGAATAAAAGTGGTAACGCTGGTGCTATTATTAAAGGGAAGATTCAGGTCAGGGATTGGTTGTATGGCAGGGAAGCACGAAAATTTCCTCCCCTCCGAAGACCTCATTGACAGCTTAATCTCTGCCTATATGCTAGAGACAGCTTCCTGAGAAGAAGCATGGAAGAAATCTGTGTCATAGCATCCCAGATAACTGAGTAAGAAAGAGAAAGAAATCTAGGTCTCAAAAGAGAGAGTGAATTGGGAAAATGTGGCCCGATCCCTTGAAAAGAGGAACTAAAATAAAGAAGTTCATTTGCAGGCATAGGCTACTTATCATTGAATGGATGGATGGATGGATGGTTGGATAGATGGGCAGATAGACTGATGGATAGATGGATGAATGAATGAATAAAAAGTATTTAGCAAGCATTTACTATGTGCAAAGCACTTGTGCTCATCATTCACAGATAGACTTTTATCATCCAGGACATAGGGCCCCAGTCTGGTGATGTTGCAAGACTGGTCACTTAGCTCCCAATATACCTTTTCTTTATCTAAGAAAGAGTTCTCAGGATCCATCTGATGAGCACAATTGAAAATAACTCCAGTTATTGTTCCTCCCTTCAAAGGACAGGGAAAGGAGACAAAAATGGGCATCAGAAGCCTGAAATGGAATTTGAAAAGTCTGACCACAACTCCTGAAGTAGGGACAGACATCCCTGAGAAGCTTGAGGCAAACATGCAAAGGGATGAGTGTGAAATGGAGATTTTTGTGGGGCAATGCCAAAATTCTGAGTCTGAATTCACACCCCTGAGATTATGTGGCAGGAGGATGCGGATCAATTCATTGAGGAGTTGGAACTTCAGCAAGATCCACATTAGAGCAGGGTAGAGACATCTGCTTTCTCAAGGGCACCCATGCTTGATGGAGCCAATGGCTCCCAGGGATCTCACCTCAGCGAGGTCAATTTGCATCCAGAATATAAGGAACCAATGTTTCTCTTTCCAAACAAGGAATTAATCTGGAAGTGAAAGGAGAGAGTGGGACTTTTAGAACAAGCCTCAATACCTAGGGCTGCAAAAAGCAGTTTGGCAAGGGGAGCAGAAGGGAGTCTTGTCTCACCAGATGCTTCAGGGTACTCTCTGTGGAAGGACAGTGGCTAGAACTCAATTCGTACATTTCAGCCATATACATCAGGTTGACAATTGTGAAATTCAGAGTGAAACACTCAAAACTCAAGCCCTCAACTACAAAAAAGTGGAGGAGAGATGTCTAAAATGTTACCTTTGTGCCACTCAGCACATTCAGGGACACCTGGACACCCAGGTGATGTTGTCCTTGGGAGAAAAATTCAGGTTGGCTCCATTAATTGCATCCATGAGGGAACTGCTAAACCTTCAGACTTTGCTCAGCCTCTCCCATCTCTTAAGAAACATGATCAAAAATGATCCATCAAGAATGGAAGATGAAAGCAGACTTTACCTGGGAAACTGTAGCTGGATGGTTGGTTGTTATCACTGGAGCTGAACAGGAATAATCGTGAATGAAATGTACATTTGACAAGGAGCAGTTATGGACCATAAGACATAGGGAAAATGGACTACATTTAGCCTGGCCATTCAGTCAACTGGTAGGGACTGTATTATGACAATGAGGAGGACATGTTACCTTCCTCTCTCTTTTACACCCTTTGCCCATTATTTCCTGCTATAAGAGCAGAGTCAGGATGGACAAGTGGTGTTCTCTGTTTATTCCCAGAATAAGAATGCTCACAGCTTGTAGAGGTTGAGAGGGACATCTGATAGTTGTAACCTGCAGAGAGAGAGAGGACAGTCATATATGGAAGGATTAGGATTTTGAGAAAGGGTTAAGGAGAAACATAAGGGAGAGCATTTGAAGCCAAAGGAGTTGAAAAAATATGGGTCATCAGCTAAGAGAGAGGATTTCACAAAGTAGTTCCAGGTCAGGAGTCCATCAAGGGTCCTTAGGCTTACTTCTATGGGGCCTCTGCACCTCCTCAGATGCTAAATATATCCTAGCAAAGTACTTTCAGTAAGAAAGGTGCCATCAAGGCAAAATTGGATCCTCACAGGCACAGAAAATTTCTTTGACAGGTGAAGGTTAACAGGAGTGGGATAAAGTAGGGAATGAAGAACTACATGTCCTGGGCAGGGTTGGCTGCTCACCATTGACACAGAGGTTCTTCTTACTCAGGGTATAGGGACCCAGACTGGTAATACCACGGGTCTCCTTGCTTATCTTCAGATACATTTTCCTTTCATCCTAGCCAAGAAGGGTGGGGGATTTCCGATAGATACAAAGGACATTCACTGTAGTACCTTTCTTCACACACCTGGGAAAGGACACATGGCAATGACTGGGAAATATCTGACTTGCCACAGGGATGCAAAAGTTAACTGCAGTGAGAAGGAACGGTCACTCTTCTTTCCCCAAAGTAATTTGAGTTTTTTAAAATAATTATTTCTTATAAAAAAGTTTTTGCTCAACCCATCATTTTATTGATTTAAAGAGCTGAGGGCATAGTCCTCCCTTGACTAATGCAGGTCAGCATCTTCCCTGCAACATATAGACTCAGACCACTGCCTCAGGAAATTAAATGATTTACGTCTGTGTCAGAGAGGAGACCTGAACCCAGGTCACTGGGCATGACCACTGAAATCTCTAGCCTCTTATGTGAGAAAGGAAAGGCTGGGACAAGGTGAAGACAAGTCAGACTGGGGTACAAAGCCTGAGTCTGTTTAGGTACACTCCTCCCAGAAGGTAGGAGACAGCAGAAAGGATTAAACACTTTCCACAGTACCACCTAAGTGCCCTATTCTTCTAGGCTGACTTCTCTTATAAAATTGTAGTACAATGTATCCTACCCTAATCTTCACATGAGCTTTTGGAACTCTTGGAAGACTGGCCACAGAGCCCAGTCCTTCTGAGTCTACGCAAGGTGTTTGGTTGATGCAATATTCATGTGGATTTTGGAGCATGTTCTATGATTGGCTCTTATCTGCTCATCACTTGATGAATCTGATCATTTCTGTCCCTTTTGCTACATGTGAATGGTCTGTGTTCCAGAGACATTCTGCAATTTCCCAAATGTATCACCAGTGAATGAGTATTCCTATTTCTCCACAAATTTGAGTATCATGTCTTTGAATTATTTCTGCCATTTTGATTATTATTACTAAATTTTTCAGTATTGTTTAATTTGCATCTTTCTTGATTATTAGTGAGATTCAACAGTTTTCCAAGTGATTATTTACAATTCGTGTTTGATCTTTTGAAAATTGTCTGCCCATAGCCTTTAACCATTTGTGCTGTGTGTGTGTGTGTGTGTGTGTGTGTGTGTGTGTGTGAGTGTGTGATTCCACTAGTAAAATGTACTTTTGAAACATTCCAACCTTGTCTTTGGGTGAACACTATTCTCTACTGCAGCGGCAGTGCTGGCTTCCTGAGTAGATGCATTTAGACTCTCAGAGGACCCTTGGATGAATTCAAGCATATTTCAAATAATTTCTCAGTTCACAGACTGTATATTGTTTTGTCAATGCTTCTTGCCCTCTTAGGACTGGTGATGTGTCCTTGGGCTTCCTGAGGGAGAGAACAAGGTAAAGAAAGTTTTGCCAGCCTCTGTCCCTAAGAAAACCTGGCTTCCCTAGTTCTGGGGACAGAGTAGAAGATATTCCTGCTCCAAAGGCCTCAGTTACAGTACAAGACAATGGGATTTCTGTGTCACTCTCCTGTAGGATCTTGATGATTAATGTTAATCTTAATGAACAACTTTCAGTCTCAGGTAGCTCAGCCTGGGTCACAGAAGAAAGGCTTGAATCTGATCCTGATCCAACATGGGCAGGGGTCAGTGTGATCACTGATGGCCCCCTGAAAGCTGAGCTGCTCTCTCTGGAACTCAAAGCCTCAGAATTTCCTTGGATTTCTTCATTGGTACTAGGAAGAAAGACTGAGCTAGTGCTGAGCCCTCGAGGAGTCATAAAGATGGATTTATATATATTGGTCATGATAAAATTGACTGTGTCCTCTCTAGCTAGGTTAGCTAGAGAGAGACCCAGTGGGATGGCCATCACTAAATCAATATGTGGGATTCCATGAATCATGGCACCCAAAAGAATTAAGTGAATGGGGCAGTGGTTGCAGGTGGAACATTGCTGCTGCTCTCTGCCACTGTATTTGGAAGCTCAGAAAAGAAAAGCTTGACACTGTGGGAAGGAAAGACCCTCAGAGGAAGGTCTGTGACCTTGCTTCTGAGGCTAAGAATAGTGACATTAGTCCCAGAAGTAAGTGAGGTCTTGTGTTCAATGTTATAAGACACCCATAAGTCATCTCTGGTTGCAGGGCACATTGAGGGGAACTCACTTATTGTTCTTATTCCAGGAAGAGCCCCCAAGATGTTGGTAACAGAGAAGGTGGAAGCTGCTGTGATCAGTTCCAAGGATGAGTCTGTTTGAGTGCCAGGGGTAGCTGAGCTCATGACCTCAGTCACCCCAGATAAGGTTATAGGAGGTGAATAAGACAGGGTCCTTGGCCATGTAGGGGGGGAGGATATCTGCCCTAGTTATGATGAAATCTGTATCTGTGGCATCAGTGGTAGTTGGGTGTAACTCTGTTCCAAGCAGAGCCCCAGAGATACTAGTAATGTCAGCAGGTGTTGCTCTGGCTAATATCGACAATGAATGTGTTACAAGTGTTCCAAGCCTGGTCTCTGTAGTCCCTGTAGTCTCTGTAGTACCTGGGGTGTGGGATGGAGTTGTGTAGACAGCTGGTTCTGGGCTAAAATCTCCCAGAGAACTTGACATTAGGTTAGCCATGCTCTCAACAGGAAGAAACTTCCCTAGGAGGAGTGTGATGGTATCTGAAGCTGCAGGGCTACCTAGTCTGCTGGTCTCCCACACTGGGGTGCAGGTGGAGGCCAAACTACTCTGTAACTCTCCACCATCCCTGGTTCTGAATATAATCCTTAGTGCAACACAGGGAGTGTCTCCCCCTCTGGAGGTGTGGGTTCTGGGAGCTCTGGGGCCTCTAGGGGTAAGGATGATGGTTCAGCTGGGTTTATCTGGGCTCTCGTCATAGCCATGCATGTCATGCTCCCCACAGAGCTTGAGGAGACAGTCCTGGGGTTGCTGGGTCCTTCATTTAAGTTAGGTAAAGAAGAGAAGTCCCTGTCAGGCCTGGGAGTTACTTCTGTGCTTGG
>JAQQSU010016438.1:0-10938 GCA_028627135.1 Pseudochirops cupreus
AGTGGGAGGAAGATCCATATGTACAAAAATATTTATTGCAGCTCTCTTTGTGGTGACAAAAACCTGGAAATTAAGGGGATGCCCATCAATTGGGGAATGGCTAAACAAGTTGTGGTATATGAATGTAATGGAATACTACTGTGTTATAAGAAATGGAGAGGAGGATGGACTTGATATTTACCTGGAGAGCCTTATACAAACTGATGCTAAGTGAGAAGAGCAGAACCAAGAAAAATTTGTACACAATCACAGACACATCGTATGTGTGATGACCAACTTCAATAAACTGGACTCTTCTCAGCAATGTGCAGTTATAAGACAACTCTACAGGTCTCAGGATGGAAGGAGATATTTACATTCAGAGAAAGATCTAGAAAGAACAGAGTTCAAATGGAGACGGAAGCAATCTACACGATATCATTCTTTTCCATGTTTGGATTTGTTTCTTTTTTCCCATTGTTCACTCCATTGGTTACAACCCTTCTATACAACCAGACTAATGTCCAATGTGAAAGTATTTGCAGATCCTATACTTGATTGCATGCCGCCATGGGTGGGGGAAGAAGGAGGGGGGAAAATTTGAAACTCAAGGGATTCTGGAACTGAATCTTGTAAACTAAAAGTAAATAAACAAATCAATTTTAAAAATTAAAAAAAAGAAAAGGGGGAAGGAAGGAGATCTTACTTTGGAGGTAGGCAGGGTTCTACTGACAAATGGAAAGAGAGATAGTTGATGAAAGTCTATTTCTCCTAGGAGGGGGAAAGTTGGAACCCCTGGGGGCAGCTGGCATCTGGAGGAGTGGGAGAGTGTGGACAAAGGGAGAAAATTCTCAGGTAAACATAACACCTTCATGGAGGTAGGAAGTCCACAGGTGTTATATTGTGCATGTTTTTGGACTTTTTCAATGTATTGCTCAGTTGTGCTAACTTTTTTTTTCCTTTCCAAAAACTTCTATATGTCGCATGGAATGGGAAGCAGAGAGAGATAGAGGAATACATGGGATATGGGCGGAGCAAAAAATATCAATAAGAAATTTTTAAAAATAAACTTTTACCACTGTTAGCGAATTCTTAGTAAATTGAGTGCTTGTTGTCATGTCTTACTGGTTTTGTTGACTCTTTTTATTGTATTTTTAATTCTATGGTTTTAAAAATGGCTATTATTCTAAGGAAATTGCAACAGCTGCCACTCTTAAAGAACATCCTTCAATGATTATTAGATTGCCCCAGCTGTGAGTGTGAGGAGGACAAGCACTTTAATAATAGCCCAAGCTCACAATTAAACAGGATTAGCCATACTTAACCATAGAAGAGTCTTGAAAACAAAAAACTGACAAGAACTGTGTTGACTCAACACAGCATCAAGAATCCTCAGAAAAGACTTTCAGAAGGACATGGCAGCTCTAGACACTGTTACTGATTCCTTTACAATGAGGTGTTGACTTCTTGAAGTTAGAACAGCAAGACGGGCATTAAAAAAAGACAGCTTCTAACTGGTATGAAGAAAAAAATGCTTTGTAATGGGCAAGACAGTTTAAAGGAGGGAGTACTGAAGATGGGAAGAAGGTAACTTTTGCTAATCAAATTAATTTTTCATTCAAGCTACACCAAAAACAGAATAGGTCCAGGTAAGCTTTGGAATCTTGATCGGACTGTAAAACAAACATCCCTAAAACACCCTAAATATAGGTTAGGGACTTTTTAACTTCTAATACAGCTGAAAGTTTTATTGCTATTGAAGAAGTGATGAATTCTGATAAACATCTAAAAGCAGAATTGTTCCAGAATTATAGAAATGCCCAAATAGAGATTTAATATTTTGATACAGTCTTATACCCTGCCACATGTCACAAAAGATAAAGAAACTTATCTTAGAGATGGACATAAAATGTACCAATAATCTGGGTATCCAGATGAACAATGGCTTGAAATAATCAATCAATAAGCATTTATTAAATGCCTACTATGTGTCAAGCGTGCTAAGAACTAGTGATTTTAAAACAAAACTGAAAACAGTCTCTGGTCTTTCAGAGAGTTTACACTCTAATGGAAGAAAAACATGTACATCTGTAAGCATGTGTCTAAGATATATACAAAGTGTATACGAGCAACCTTATGGGGGTTTAACCATAACAAATTGAATCTTCTAAAAGTGGGATGGACTGCTTTGACCAACAATGAGTTTGTCATCATGTGAAAATTTCAAACATAGACTTGATAATCAGATAGATAGACAGATGATAGATAGATTGAGGCCCTGTGCTAAGTATTGGGGCTACAAATACAAGCAAGTAAAACAGTTTGCCTTCAAGGAGTTTACAGTTTGAGGAGGGAAAACAACACAAAAAGGAGAGCTGGAAAAGTTAGGTGGTGGTGGCATGGTTAGGAGATCATGGGGGGGGGGGGGGGAGAGTGAGGTGGAAGCCTGGTTGCCTTCAAAATAAAGTGAGAGCTCATCTATCAGAGTCCAAGGTTTCTTTGGAGAAGAAGTGGGAATCATGGCCAGAATGGAGGTAGGATGGTGTAATGATAATGGGAATCTGAAGATCTTCCCTGCTCCTTGGCCCCTTGATAGGCTTAAGTGACTCTGAGAGCCTTCCCTGATTTGAAAGTATACTCTGCCCCTTAATAGGCTGAATATGGTCACATGGAACCTGTGGTGGGAGGCTTGTTTTTCAGGAATGCCCACACCTTGTTACTTTGTGATTGGGTAGTGGTTCAAGAGAGCTGTGACATTGTCTGAGCCAGGAGAAGGCTATATATACCCTGATGTGAGGTTTTGCTTTGGTGCTCACTCTTGGGAAGAGTTGTGTGATTTGGCCAGATGAGACTCTGGGCAGCCATTGAGCACCCTGGCTTTGAAAACCCAGATGTTGGTGCTTTCCTTTCTGGTAACTAACTAGGTATGGATGTAATGGTCAGACAACTGGAAGTCCTGTCTGCTGAATTGTGTTATTTTCTGTTGTAACTTGTGTTTTCATTCTCTGAAGTTCAGGGTGCTGACTTTTTCCCCTGACCTAGGTAAATAATATATGTTGATTGATTAAAGTAAGATTGTTAACCCTTTTTGAGTTGCTTTCCTTTAGAAAAGCAGATCTAAGAACCTGTGCTAGCAACCATCTTGGATATTCAAGGGTGCTTGCTGCTACAGATGGTTTAGAGGTCAGGAAATGAGACAGAGACATGGGTTGGAGTAAAATAAAGTGAGAGCTGGCATGTTGTTGTGGGGTTCCTTCATTGGTATGGTTTAGAGAATTTTTAAGACCTTTTTCAACTTGAAGGCTCCAGGAGTCTATGAATTTATCATGTTGTAAGGGAAGACTAGCTGAAACTTCCCAAAGCAAGATTCTGTCTGTCATATGTTGTTGTAATATTTGAATGACTGACTTCTCAGGAAGGGAAAATGGCAAACTCTGCTGACTGCAATAAATTCATATCTTCTCCAGGTGATCTGATGCCCAGGGCAGAGTAGTTAATAACTAAGGGTACATTTGTTGGAAACATTGATGCTAGTGGGGGGGCCTTTGAAAGATGACTGCAAAAAAGGTTAGCAAGTGGTCACAAAGAACCAAGCAAGAACCACCTTCAGTTTTGGGGCATGTAATGGTAATGTGATTTGAATTTGAAGATCCCTTTGTATTGGCAAATATAAGTTACTTAGCACTTAGTAATTAATCAAGCCTCTGTTAAAGAAACAGAAGGTATGAATCCCTGTTGCTGATGTAACAGGAAGGGGTTGGCTGAAACAGGAAGAAGCTAATGCTGTGTGTATATAAGGAGAAGCCCCTGTTGGGTCAGACAGATCTTCTTGGAGCAAGCTCCATGGAGGCAGAAGCTGCTGCCACCAAGGAGGCTAAAGAGGAAACCCCACCCCCACCCCCAGCTGAAGAGAATGATTTTGATTTGGAGAACCTGGATGAAGTGATTTTGATTCTGGGAACCAGCTGAAACTTCTGCTGAGTCTGAGGGCCAGCCAGAACTGCTTAGGATTTCTGAGGGCCAGTCGGAGCTGTCAAAGACTGGGGAAGCATGACTGTGACGGTGGTACTTTGCACGGACCTGTTTGTGGCTTTGTTAAGCCTTGACTTCCCAGGAACAGAGACTGTGAGGGATTTGGGGCAGACTGGATGCTGTGAGTTTCAGCATGGATTAGAAAGTGCTCCAAGAGCTGGACAGAGACCTGGGAGCTGTCTGCCTTTGAACTCAGGTGACAGTTTGGTGAATCCAAGTAGGATGTGGGACCATGGAAGGGGATCCAGGGAATCTGAGAGACTGCCCTGAGTCAAGCTGAAAGAAGACTTACCTTGGATACTATGTACTGACTGAGAAATTGTAATTTACTAGTGACCTAGGGATGAAGGGTCTGTGTATTTTCTGATGATTGAATAGTGAATGATGAAGAATGATTGAATGATTGAGTTGATTGAATGATTGATTAAGTGATTAAGCTTAGTGATCGATGACTGAATAAATAACTAATTTGTAACTTAGTGTGCCCCATGACTAGAGAACTTTGAGTATTGTACTTTGTGTCCTTTGAGGAGGCAAACCTCCTTAAGGATGATTGAATGATTGAGATGATTGAATGCTTGAGTTACTAAATGATTGTTCTTTGTTGAAAACTTTGTGACCACTGTGGTGAAAACTATGTGGCTGTCTTAGTGATAAGTTGTTTGAATGTTGTATTTTGACTTTCTGTGATAAGTTGTAACATTGTGAATGCTATACCTTGATTTCTGTGAATGTTTTGCTCTGATTTGTTATGGAATAAATAGAGTATTCACTATACTGTGTAATCAGAGCCTTAAAAGCTATTCACAGTAGCATTCTTCTGAAAAGCTGCTTGTGCATGGCTTTACAGGGTAGCTGTTGGACTTAGAGAAGGGAAAAACTGGGTTCAAATCTGGCTTCAGACCCTGAGCAAATCACTTACACATCTTTCTCAGCTTCATTTTCTTCATCCTTAGAGTAAAGGGGTAGGACTTGCTGGCTATTAAGATCCCTTTCAGCCCTATTGTCTTATGGTTGTAATTTTGCCCAAGACTTATTCCTTCAGACCCCACCTTTGGTGGACTGAAGGTCACATTTTCTAACTTGTTTTTCAGTTTATCTATAAGAGAAAATTAAACCTCATGGCAAACTCACTGTAACATTTATTAATTTCACTCTTTCCTTCATCTTCTACAATTATTTTTACTGCTCTTAACTTAGTATTCCCTTAAACTTCATTTAAAGCACAAAATTCTAGTTTAATCTAGTTCTCTCCACTATTTGCCTGTGCAATAGAAAACACTTAGAGAAAGGTTGAAAAGCCAATAAGAATTTCAAATAATACAAACATCCCAAACCATATGAATGTGTAAAAGATATGAATAAAGAAAGGTCTATATAGGAATTTTGCTCTGTTGTCTGATGGCTCTTTGTGAGTCACTCATCTTTCAAAGTTCCAGACAGTTATTCCATCTATAAGACATAGCTCATCAATAGATCTGAAATTTAATCCCAGTGCTACAAAGACTAGAAGCTATTCCAAGTGTCTAATTTTTCAGCTTCCAAAATTATACATTTAGTATTTTTTGAGTGAGATATGTTTAGAGGAACATACTAAGTAGAAATTAATAATAATATTTAACACATATATCACTTTAAGGTTTGCAAAGTGCTTTACATAGGTTAACTCATTTAATCCTCATAACTACCATGTGAGGTGGGTGCTATTGTCATCCTGCCTCCTATCTTTTTTTTAATAGATAAGAAAACTGTGACCCAGAAAAGTTAAGTGACTTACTCAGGCACCTGAAGCAGTATGCCCTCTGGTCTTCCAGACTCTTAAGTCCAACACTCTTTTCCTGATATGCTTGAAATTCCAGTTGCTGCTTTCCAATGGTCAGAATGTAATAAGGAAATCTAACATATTTAGTAGGAAAAGCAAGTATTAAAATTTATATCAAGTAAACAAGTTAAGTGTAAGGGACAATTATTTTCTTCAAAATTCTATTGCTGTCTTGAAAAAAAAGGAAAAGAAAATTCAGTATAAGGGAATTTTTTGGTTTAATGTGAAAACATCTGGGAAAGAAAATGATCCTTAGCAATAGATAGCTCAGTCCCCCTTTTTAGTCACTCTGCAGAGCTTTTCACCACAGCAAGAGAGATTTTTATTAAGTCATTCACATGACTTTGCGTTTCTGGTCAGATGGGAAAGAATATCCTTTCCAACAGTTACTGCGTTCTGCGTTTTGGTGTGTCGAGAAAAAGGAAGTGAAGTAATACACAAAGAACCTCAGAGAATTACAGAGTAGACAAATCTATAACCAGTCTACATGCCAATTTGCAAGAGCCAAAGCACTAAATGTTTGAATAATTTTGCTATGGATCAGAAGGCTTGGCTTTAGGATATTTTATTTGAGGGGTTTCTGAGAACAATCAGGAATTGTTTCTGATACCTTCCTCTTGAACTGTGTGGTCTGAAGTTTCTTCTTCCAGCTAAAAAGGCAGCTGTCTGGCTTTTGTCACATGCACCAAGAAGCAAACTGTGTAGCTATGCTTCTGCAAATGGAAAGTTCCCTAAGGTCACAATTGCATTTTCTGGTTCTTGGTAAACTCTGAAATGAACAGATAGAGTAACTGGTCAGTACGCTGTGCAATATTGTGGAAATTGTTTGATATTCCTGGTTTGTCTCTCCTATATGACCATTGGCTGATAGGTGGTAGATTGTCAGAACCAGGAGTTATTGCACCACCTTCTTCTGCAGGCTTTTCTAAAACTTCTCCAAAGATTGTAGCCCTGGATCTAAGATGATTAGCCCCAGGAAACCAAGAAGACTTACAACCTCTGTCAAAAATTATTAGGCTAATAGAGCACTGGCCCTGGAGTCAGAAGGACCTGAGTTCAAATTCGACACTTGACACTTACTAGCTGTATGACCTTGGACAAGTCACTTTAACTGCAATTGCCCCTCCAAAAAGAAAAAAAATTATTAGGCTATTTGTATCACAGATGGCAGTTTCAGCCAGGGCATGAAATGACAGTCTGGAAGATGGATTAACTCACTCCTAGCCTATATTTCAAGGAGGTCAAAGAAAGATCCAATATACATCAAAATTTTCATAGAGGTGTGTGTATGTGTGTGTGTGTGTATGTGTGTGTGTGTGTATGTGTGTGTGTATGTGTGTGTGTGTGTGTGTGTGTGTGTGTGATAGTGAAGAATTGAAAACAAAGCAGGTGTCTATCTTCTGAAGAATGAGTGAACATACTGCGGTCTATGAATGAAGCAACATTATTTCAGCATTAGAAGAATGTGGGGTATACAGGAGAACATGGGAACATTTATATGAAATCACCATAAGAATGAAGTAAGGAGAACCAGGAAAATTATATGCATTATAACTACAGTAATGTAATGAAAATGACAACTAAACAAAGTCTAATACTGTTAATTCTAATGACTGATCTTAAGGGAATAAACCTCTTTCCCATATTTGTTGGAGAGGTAGAGGACAATGATTATAGAATATGGTATGCACTGTCAGACACAGTTGCTACATCAGCTGATTTTACTTAGCTGGTTTTTGTTTTTGCCAGAAGGGAAGACTCACTGCTGAGACAGAAGTGGGACTAGAGAAAGAATATTTCTGGAAACGATTGCAATATGAAAACAAAAGGAATCAATACAACTATTTTTAGAAAGTGGTTAACTAACATGAATGTGGCATTATAATCTTCAGGATAGAGGTAAATCAATTATGAAATCCATCCTTACATGTTTAAATGGCTGTGGGCAAATGGCTAGTGCTGATAGGAGTATCATTGTCCCCAGTGGGGTCTCTTTATCCTCTTGCACCAGTTGCAGTTATGGACTTAATAATGGACTCCTGAAGCCCAGTCTGGTCAGAGTGGGATAGTGGATAGAGTGCTGGATCTGGGGTCAGGAAGACCCTGGTTCTGCCTTCGACACTTGTTTGCTGTGAGGTTGTCACTCAATCTCTTTAAGCCTTGGTTTTGTCACTTATAAGTTAAAGATGGTAATATCAGTAGTATATGTTATACTGAGTTGTCATGAGGCTCAAACCAGAAGATGAATATAATGTATTTTGTAAACTGTAAAGCACAATATAAATGTCAGTCATTGGTGTTTTTATTAATTGGTTGGGAATACCCAGCCAGAGTGGCTTTGTGCCGTGCTTAGAGACTTCCACTATGTACTGCAGAAGTAGTTTGTCCTTAGTAATAGATCACTGGAACTTCCTCAGTTCTATCCCCATGGCCATCTACAATTGGGATGCAAGCAAGGTTCTGTTCTCATTTCCATCCTTGGCTTCTTAGTCTGTGAGATAGAGCACAAACTATCATATTCTGGGTCTTAAGTAGATACACCTTTATGTAGAAAGAAAAAGGGAAGGTAAACAGTATCCACTATACATGGCAACCCTATGGGATACAGGCCTCTCTATAACGTGGAAGGTTCTGATGATCCATTCTGACTGTGATCCAGTACTGTGTACCTGAAAGTGGTATTGCCAGGTCTCTAAGATAACTTTGACAGATTTTGCACATTCCATGGCAGCATAGTTTCTGTTAATATCAGCTAAAGGTAATAGTAAACCACCTGCAAGTAGAGTTTCAAACCTAAGCCCTTTTGTTCCCCAAGAAGGCTTTTGCATGGTCACAGAGGCATTATTTCTAAGTGAAATAGCTATTGGTCTGGATATTCTAACAACATTTTCTGTCTCTCTGTCTCTCTCTCTCTATCTCTCCCTCTCTCTTTCTCTCCTTCCTCCCTCCCTCCTCCACCTCTGCCCCTTTCTAGGGTGACTATGAAGAGTGTGGTGTCTACTATGTTTGATATGTACTTGAGGCTATGAAACAGCAGGCTATTTAAGGAGTTTTTATAAGTGTATAGTGAATATAAGTATTATAATCTTGAGCAACAAGGGGAGCAGAAGTGCTTTAAACTTTCTCTGTAATTCTACTTCAAGCACTGTGACATAACCATGGATGTCTAGGAAACAAGAGTAGCTGACTGGCAAGCATGATGTATGTAGCTGATGAGAAATGGAAAGCTTCCTTTTAAGCAAAGATTTTCAGCTCCCTATAAATATAGTGACAGAGCTATGAATGGCAGCAGGGTCTTTCACTCAACAAATATTTGTTGAGCACTTCAGTGTAAGGTACTGTGAAGAATACAAAGAATAAAATTCAATTGAATAATCATTCATGGAGTTTCCATGGAAGACACTGTTCCAGGTGCTGAGGAAGTTACAAAAGTAAGTAATTCACAGTTCCCACACTTAAGGAGCTTACAATATAGTTGGGATAAAAGGAAGCTGTACAAATAAAACAAAGTAATATTTGAAAATGCTAGAAGGGAGGCACAAATTGTTATAGGAGGCAGAAGCAGGAAATAACTCCTTTGTCCTAAGTCATCAAGGAAGCTTTATAGATACCAACATATTCTATCTGGACCCTGGAGGATGACTAGGTTTTCAATAGAAATAGAAAAAATAGGAATCTTTGATAGAGGAAATGGTTAGAGCAAGATTACAAAATCTGGAAAGCCTAAGATGTTATAAACTGATTGGAGAAATAAAGTGTTCTAATAACTGCAATACAAAGCTGGCATGAATTCCATATAAATAGCACATACAGCGATGGTAATAGGTACCTAGAGGTAGGAGAATATCATTTGGCTTGATCATAGAAGCTTTAGGAGGATTTCAGTTGGATATTGAAGGATTTAGATAATCGGAAATAGAAGGCCAAGGAAGGTCAAAGAAAAGAATGATAAGGGTGGATTTTTATTAGGAAAGTCCCAGAAGCAACAAAGTTCAAGGTGAGTTTGGGAGGTGACGTAATGTTAATGGAATAGGAAAATCTTCCCTGTCCATTAGTAGGTGGAGGTGACCACATGCATCCCCTTTTCCCTTGGAACAGGAGCCGTGTTCCCAGGTCTAAAGGTACATAGGTATTTCAATCGCAGATCTTTTACTGCTTTCATAACGTGTCACATCCTGAGTCACACAGAGCCCTTTCGGGGAGGCAAGTGCCTAAGGAGGAGCTTGCTTACAGGGCAGCTTGCTTGTGGGAAGGCTCTCACACCTTTTGGTACTAAGCTAATTAGGTACCAAGTCACAGGGGTTGTGATGCCTTCTGGCTCTGAGCCTATTAGTGGAAAACTATATATCCTGGGAGGCTGATATTTTCCTTTGGGAACTCACTCTTGAGAAGGACCTTCTGATTTCCTGGACAGGACTGAGTAGCCATTTGTTAAGACCCCCCTGACTCCTCAGATGTTGGCGCTCTTCTGTTGTATTAACTTTGGGTTTTTTTTTGTTTTTTTAAAAATAAATTAATTTATTTATTTTCTTGTTTACATCATTCATTTCCATGAGATTTTGAGTTACAAATTTTCTCCCCATCTTTCCTCTACCCAACATCTCAAAACAGCCATCCCACTGTATAACCCTTCCCCCAATCTGCTCTTTCCTATGTCCTCCCCATCACCCCTCTGACTTTCCAGTAGGGCAGGATGGATCTCCCTACCACAGTGCCTGTATATCTTAATTCCCAGTTGGATGTGGTTAATAATAATAATATATATACATATATATATTTTAACTTCTGGATTATAGAACTTTAAATTCCAGATTCTTTCCCTTCTTCCCTCGTCACCCACCCCCACTGGAAGGACAAGCAATTAAATACAGGCTGTATATGTGTAATTGCTCAGAACATCTCCACAGTGGGCATATTTTGAGAGACTGATTATATGTCCCTCCTTCCTATCCCACCCCCCCCTTGTTCTATTCTCTATCCTGTCCCTGTTCCTGTCCCTTTACAGAAGTGTGTACTTCCAACAACTCTCCCCCCCACCCCGCCCTCCCCTCCATCATCCCACCTCTCATCCCCATTCCCCGCTACTCTCCTGTGTGGCAAGATAC
>JAQQSU010016439.1:0-10938 GCA_028627135.1 Pseudochirops cupreus
GAGAAAATCTGAAACTCAAGGGATTGTGGGACTGAATCTTGTAAACTAAAAGTAAATAAACAAGTCATTGAAAAAAAAAGATGCAGAAAAAGCTTTTGATGGAAGTACAACAATCATTCATGTTTTTTTAAAAAGCATAGGAACAAAAGAATCTTTCTTTAATATTATCAAAAACATTTATCTAAAACCGAGTACTAATATAATTTATAATGGAAAAATGCTAAAAGCTTTCCTAGCAGGATCAGGAGTTAATCAATTCTGTCCACTGTCACCAATACTTTTTTGGTCAAAGAACTAGAAATGCTGGCTACAGGAACAAGAAATTAAGAGAATTTGTGTAGGAAAAAATCAAAATTATTAACTCTTTGCCCAAGACATTAAAGTTAACTTTTGAAAACCCTAGAAAATGAATTAAGAAGACCCCAAGTAATAGCAACAGTAACATCATCAGCATTACTAACAAAATCCAGGAGAAAGAAAAGAGAACTCCATTTACGATACAATCCTCCTCCAAAACAAAACTAAACTAACACTAAATATCCAATACTGATGACTAGGTAATGCCAATATAAGTAATATTTAAGTTAATCTATAAATTTAATTTTTATCTAATTACCAATTATTAAATAGATGTTTAAAATCACTAAAAAGACTTTTTAAAAAGGCTATATTTATACAGAGGAACAAAAGGTCAGTAACATCTATGCAAAATAATGGAAAAAATTAGGAATGAAGAGGATTTGGTTTATTAGTACTTAAGTTATACCATATAACAGTAATTACTGAAATTATCTCCTGTACTAAAAAAAAATAGGATAGACTGCCTATATCAGTCTAGTTTTTGACAAATCGAGAAAATGAAAGACTTATTTGCTCAAGAAGAAGTATGTGGAAAAATAGTTTAGGCTAGAATTTTAAATACCCTATTCCACAAAAACTTCCAAATGGATAAAGAAACTAAACATAAGGAACCAACCTATTCATTCAAGAGAATGGATTTGTAACCATCTATGGCAAAAAACACAATAGATTATTTTAGCTATACAAAAATTACAAAACTTTTACATAAGTAAAATGTCTTTAGAAGAAATTATTTTCCCCAGTCCATATCTTTGCACAAGTATCAAATAAATACGACATACATATTATACAGGGAATTGACACAAATTTAAGATTATGCGTCAGTCTCCCATAGCCTGTAGTTTAAGGATATGAATAAGCAGTGGGGTTTTTTTTCAAGTGGCATTATTTTTTAAATTTTAAAAAATATTTCCCTCAATTATATGTTAAAAACAATTTTTAACATTTTTAAAAGTTTTGAATTCCAAATTCTATCTGTCCCTCCCTCCCCCGGGACAGTAAGCAATCAGATATAGGTAATGCATGTGCAATCATGTAAAACATTTCCAAATTAATCATTTTGTACAAGACGGCTTGGATAAAAGAAAAAGAATGAAAGAAAGTGAAAAATAGCATGCCTCATCCTGTATTCAAACAAAATCTGTTGTTTTTCTGAAGGCAGATAGTATGCTTCCTTTGGGAATGTCTTGGATCATTGTATTGTTGCAAATATCTAAGTCATTCATAGTTCTTCACTGAACAATATTGCTGTTACTGTGTACAATGTTCTGGTTCTGTTCACTTCACTATGCATCAGTTCATGTAAGTCTTTTAAGGTTTTTCTGAAATCATCCTGCTTGTCATTTCTCATAGCAAAATAATATTCCATTACAATCACATACCACAACTTGTTTAATCATTTCCCAGCTGAATCCCATGAATAAGCAGTTTAAAAAAAGAAAAAGTGCTCAAAAATAACTCCCTGTTGGAAGTGATGCAAGAAAACAAGCATATTGCTAGTTGGTTCAACCATTTTGGAGAAGAATTTGCAAATTACTCTTACCATGGGTTTACGCCAAAAGGATGTTATAGACAACCAGATCTTATCGGTATAAAATTACTCATCTCAATACTGTTTGTAATAGTAAAAGATTAGAAATGAAGTATATGATGAATGATTAAGAAATGCCTTAACATACAGCTTTATAGGAATGTTATCACTGTATCATATGAAACACATATGAAGAATTCAAAGAAATATGCAGACTTGAATGAATTGATGTAGTACCCGGCACATTCATAAACCAAAGCAGCCATAAAGTCATACATAATGACATTAAAGAAGTGGAGTTTGAATGGCAACAAAATTTACATAATATATAACAATATGTAAAATACGACAATCAAGTCAGTGTTTACTTTCACAAATGGAAATGATTCAATAAAAATCAAAATTGGTCCAGATATTCTGCAGTTCTCTCATTTTTATCCACCTAAGAATGCTCCAAATGAGGAAACATCTTGTATCATGCTTAGATTCTTCCCTTTCAAGATTACTATGCTTTACCAAAGCACTTACCAGTACCAAGTCAGTGGTGTCCAGGGTACATGTGGATAGGTGTTTAACATTCTCAAAGAGCTGCTTTTTTATAACTAAAGCCTTGGTGGAAATCTCCCCAAGCATTACAGGCTAGCCAATCACAAAGGTAGTGAATAGAGGAATGCCAAAGAAACCTTGACATCACTGTTGTTCAAAACAAGTTTAATTATCAGAATTCACAGCATAACTAAACAACCTTCCTCTCTTATCATGGGAGAGAGATCTCATTCCTTCCTAATGCTGCCTGTACAATAGAAGAAAAGTGCAAATAAATCTTAAGACATCTATCTGTTCTCTACAAAAAACTATGTAATACCTACATGTCTCTACTGAACTCATTGGCAAATCTAAAGAAAATGCTACTAAACCTCTAGTTATCTTATTATACCCATTTGTTTGAATCTCTTAAAATCAATGTAGATGACACACAAGTTAGAACTTCTAAATTATCACCTCGAAGAGGCAAGAAATACACCAAATAAAATTTAAAAAAAGGAAAGACAAAAATCACTCAATGAAAAAAAGTCTCCAGGAGAAACAAGTAGACTGAATTGACAAGTAAAATAATAACTTACAGAATAATATAAAGTAAACAGACAAGAATCAGAAGGCAAGAGCTTTATTAAAACCCTCAAAAAGGAGAATAGGATACAAGAATTATAGCCATTAAGAATCAGAACTCTTAAAAGGAAAATTCAAAAAGAAAAAATGATGGTTTAGGGGAAAAAATGCCAAAAAATTAAGCCATAGGCTAAAAAAAGTTGGTACATCAATGCAGAAAGCTGCAATCAAAGATTAAAAAATATAGCAAATTCAAATGACCACAAAGTTGGCATAAAATGAAATCTTTACAAACCAAAGACAAGTGTCCTTAAAAACAGAGTTCAGTAAGTCAATCACTGACATTTAACCAAAAGCCTGAATACCATACTCCAGGAAATCTTACAAGAAAATTGATCATAGTTATTGAAAACAGAGAGCAAAGTATAGATGGTAGTATATAGACTATGATAGGCAAAACTCAGGTTGACATCACCCAGAAGTAAGATTTTGAAGGGCTTTTGGCCCTTGGAAATGGCAAATGGAGGAGACAACTTACATACAAAGCCACGTCTATCCTTAGCCACTTAGCCACTCAATGAAAAATAAAGAAAAGGCTCGAAAAAGCAAAATCAGTTAGCCTAACCAAAAAAAGCAAAGGTAACTGCTGGTAGAGAGGAGCATATTCCTTTGGGGAAAAATGGGTTTTTAAAGAAATGCATTTTTCTTTTTAAAGATTTGTTATTCCTTTTTAAAAAAATGACTTCTAAATGCAATGATATGCAAAGAAAACATACTGAAATAGCTTGAAATCTGCTACTGATTTGCTGCAAGCTCTATGAGACCAGTGTCCCTCAGAAGTCCCACCTAGTCAATAAGGTCAGTAAGGGAACAAATCAAAATCATCTATAGACGTGGCTGATCATAAAATAGTATTCTAGAAGAGAAAAGAGGTACAAGAAATTTAATAGCTCTTAAAATCAGCAAACAACTAAAAGTTATTAAAAATAGAAGGGCAGAGGGGCTCACACACTACACTTAGTTGGTTAAGGTATCTTTTTAAAAAATTACAGTAGCAAAACTACTATAGTTATTCATTCTGAGACTAGGTTAGGTCACAAGGAGAAGGGTAGCAAATCTGAATCAAGGGTAGAACGGGAGAGGGAGCTATTTCGAGTAAAATATGCCACACTAAAGAAAGACAGATAGATAGACAAAAAGACAGACATATTTTTTAAAGTGAACACAATTCAATAATTTATGTACACCTATGTGAAGAGGGGAAGGGGAAGCATGTCTCTAGGAAAGGGAGGAAACAAAGATAGGACTGTTGTAAGCAAAACAGGCTACAGGTACTTAGAACTGATTTTTTGTTTTCATATTACCTTCATTTCCAAACATGCTTTCATTCCCCTCCTCGGGGGGCCATTCCTTGTAACAAAGATTAAAAAGAAAAAAATGATTTAAGCAAAACCAATTAGCCTATCAACTGTGTTTGACAGCTCCAAAGACATAATATCCCACCTCTGCAAAGAAAGGAGGATGAATACTGCTCTTAAAATATTTTTTTATTTTTAAAGGAGAGAATACTTAATTATAATCTCAATTATTAATGGAGTGAATCCATAAAATGTTGGAGGGTTACAGAAGAAGACTAGAAAACAGTAACCAAAATTTTGTTTTATAAAAGAAACACCGAAAACAATAGACTTAGTTAGAATGAGAGACTAAAGTAGAAAATACTAAACTTTAGCTGGATTTTTTTTTTAAAAGCAGAAGGGGCAACTTTGGAAAAACCAACAATAAAAATACAATCAAGAAAAATCCACAGCAATATACAAAATTTATATGCACTTTTGAATGTCACACTTTTTTCTTTAAGTACTTAAGAACGAAGTGCATTGCAAAAAGACTCCATTTAGAAAGATGTTCAGGGGCCGCAAGGTGGCGCAGTGAATAGGGCAGCAGCCCTGGAGTCGGGAGGACCTGAATTCAAATATGGCCTCAAGACATTGACTAGCTCTGTGACCTTGGGTGAGTCACTTAATCCCAATTGCCTTGCCTTCTCCCCTCAAAAAAAAAAAAAAGATGTTTATTGGGTACTTAAATCTAACACATACAAAAAATTACATCTGAAAAAAAGAAAATTATAATTATAGCTAGCATCATACAGAGCCTCTGTGCAGGTACTATGCTAATAAATGTTTTATAAACATTATCTCATTTGATCCTAACTGGGAGGTATGATTATTATTCCCATTTTATAGCTGAGGAAACTGAGGCAAAGAGAGGTTAAGTGAATTGTCCAAGGCCATACAGCTAGTAAATGTCTGAGGCCATATTTGAATTCAGGTCTTTCTGACACCAGGCCAACTGCTCTATCCATTGAGCAACCTAGCTACCTCAAGATAAACTAATAATTACTGAATACAAATCCTGAGAGACTTATTTTTTTAGTGCTTTCATAAAAAAAATAGATCAACGAACAACCACATGAAAGAGCTCCAAATTACTAATAAAAGAAATATAAATTTTAAAAAATCTTAGATTTCACCTTGTACTCATCAAAATCTAAGATACTAAAAATGTCTTGAAATAAAAATATTTCAATTATGGAGGGCTGAGAGAAGACAGGAACAAAAAAATACATTATTGGTGAAACTGCGAAATGGCCTAATTGTTCTGGAAAGCAATCTGGAACTACGTGGGTGAAGAAAGTAAAATGGCCATACCCTCTGACCTAGGGATCCTGCTGGTAGGATGATGGGGTACAATGTCCCATAAGGAGCAAAACATTCATAGCAGCACTTTCTGTGGAGAAGGGCTTCAGGTAAAGTCGGTGTGCAGCAGTGGGGTAAACTCTAAACAAGTTCCACTTGTGATGCTCACTGCCTGTGTCCAAAGATCGCTGTAAAATGAGGGGTTTGGACTAGACAGCCCTTAGGACCCTTTGAGTTCTGCCACAAGAAACAATGAATGAAGAATTTAGCGAAACTTGGGAAGATTTATGAAGACTGATACAGAAAGAAGAACTAGGAAAATATATATGGATTTACAACATAACTGTAAGGAAAATAATGAAATTTCACATGATGACCTAGTTCAGTCCCAAATAGAAGAATTGAAACAACAGATGTGCTTCACTGAGGAGGTAAGAGGAAGACTAGATATAGGATGTGGCATGTGCTGTCAGATACAATTCATGTATTGGTTGGTTCTGCTGAAATTTTTCCTTTTTTTCATCTTAGTTACAAGGGATAATCCATAATTCAGAAATGAATACAACATAAAAATAAAAAGTCACCCTTTTTAAAGAGGCAATAATAATAATAGTAATAGACTGTGGGCTAGAACAGGGATTTCATAAGTCAAACAAGGTAGAGATACTAAAAGTACTAAAGGAATCCTAAATACTGAATCCAAGAACAAGTCATAAAAACTAAAGAAAATAATGAGAAAGCATATGGAAATTTGTGGGATGAAGTTAAAGATATCCTTAATATTTTCACTTGACAAAAAAGGAAAAGAGCACTCAGAGAAAAACTGACAAAATAAAAAGATGAGTGAATTGAGCCTACAATAACAAAATCAAAAGTCAAAGAAGTAAATATAGTTGAAAACAAAAGACTTCAGTTGATAAAAGAAAGGAAAACCAGATTGCCAAAAATTAATTCTCAAGGGGAGGGAGACAGGAAAATCCTGATATGGATGGATTTACAAGTGGACTCTAGAAAAACATTTAAAAAGCAAAAATTTCCACTAGCACATAAATTGGTTGAAAAGAGGGGTAGGGTAGGGGAGAAGGGAGAATGAAGGCACTTTATTAAACTCCTCTGAGAAAAATGTGGTTCTGATAGTTAAACCAGAAAAAGAAACCAGAGAAAGAAAACTACATATTCAGTAATGAATACTGATGTAAAACTATTTATTAGCAAAGAGACTAAAGATATATGTTTTAAAAATTATTTACAGGGGCAGCTAGATGGCACAGTGAATAGTGCACCAGCCCAGGAGTCAAGAGGACCTGAGTTCAAATCTGACCTCAGATATCTGACACACTTACTAGCTGTATGACCTAGGGCAAGTCATTTAACCCCAACTGCCTTCCCTCCCCCCCCCCCAAAAAAAAAGTTAAAAAAATTTATTTACTATGAACAGTGAATTTGAGCCAGGAATGTTGACTGATTTATGGTTACAAGGGAAAATGCTAAATGCAGCAACAAAATGAGAAATTCAGGCGATATACAGAGAACTAAAAGGAAGCAAAATGATCTTGATTTGGAAATATGATATTTACTTAGAGAATCAACAAAAAATGGTGGGGAAAATGTTCTACTTAAGATAATGAAATGCACAAAAAATACCTGGCAGTTAACCTACCAAAATATACATAAATGGAAATACAAGACAATTTACAGAAATAAGAGAGACCAAAGTTGGAAATTCTATTTTTTATTCACAGTTGGGCTACGCAAACACATTAAAAATGATAATATTCAAACTATTCAAGATTTTTACCACACCAGATATAAAAGGAAAATTCTATAGAATGATGAAAAGCAGGAAAGAAGTGTAGCTTAGCACTACTATATTACAAACTACAAAATAAAACAGTACTAAATAAAAGAAAAATGGAAGACCTAAAAAAAATGCACAGCCTAATTGTTTTTCAACAAATCAAAGAACACAAACTAGTCTGGAAAAGTCTTTATTGAATATGAGCTGTCAGAAAAGTTGGAAAGCTTTGTTTTAAGCCAGTATCTTACAATATATATGTCACAATAAATCCTAAGTGAATAAATGATCTATATAAGAAAAGTCACACAATTTTTAAACAGTAAGAAAACAGAAGACAACTACAAGCATAGTGGATGGAATATTAATGTCAAGAAGACCTAAGATGGGGCGGCTAGGTGGTGCAGTGAATAGAGCACCGATCCCAAAGTCAGGAGGACCTGAGTTCAAATCCAGCCTCAGACACTCAATACAAAACTAGCCATGTGATCTTGGGCAAGTCACTTAACCCCAATTGCCCTACCTTTCCCCCTCGCCCCACCAAAAAAAGACCTAAGATTCACAACCTGCCCTGAGCAAGTCAATGTCTCTCAAACCCAACTTCCTCATCTATAAAATGAGAATAATAAAGCACTGATAAGCTCACAAGATTGTAATGAGGATCAAATGAGAGAACACAGGTAAAAATACTTTGCAAACCTCAAAGTGCTTTTTGTTGTTTAGTCGTTTTTCACTTGTGTCTTACTCTTTGAGACGCCACTTGGGGTTTTCTTGGCAAAGATACTGGAGTAGTTTGCCATTTTCTTTCCAGCTCATTTTACATATGAGGAAACTGAGGCAGAGTTAAGTGACTTGCCCAGGGTCACACAGCAAGTTAGTGTCTAAGACAGAATTTGAACTCAGGAAAATGAGTCTTTCTGGCTTCAAGCCCAGAGCTTTATCTATTGTGCCACCTTAGCTGCCCTCTCAAAGTTCTAAATGATAGCTAATATTATAATCACATGTGGGTGAGAGGAGATTGCACAAAACAGAACCTCAACTATAAAAATTTTTTTAATTTTATTTTTCCCAAATAACAAAAATCTATAGTATTTTTCCCTCACCCCAAGTTGAAAAAAGAAAAGAAACTCTTGTAACAAAAATGCACAGGTAAGCAAATTCCTACATTGGTTATGTCCAAAAAATATAGGTGTCATTTTAGAATCTGGGTCTATCAACCTCTCTGTCAGGAGGTAGGTAGTATGTTCTATCATTGGTTCTCTGAAATCACATTAACTAAAAAGCTTTTACATAAATACAACTTGAATCAGAAAACACATGAATTACCAAAAAAAAAAAATTTAAGGTCTAGTTAGAACTCTGTCCCACCTTTAAATGTTAATCATTAACACCACAATGAGAAAGATACTCATTAATTACTATATCAGCAAAGCTATTTTTAGTATCTCTTACCTCTTGTGGTTGTATCTCAGGCTGTATATGTTCCATAAGAGATTCTAGGGAAAGAGGAGAGTATGGTAGGTGAAATTCAGGTAAAGATTTTGTTCTCTAAACTGGATCACTAACAATTATTTCTTGTGCCAAAAGTATGCCTAAACATAAAAATATTTTTTACTTGTCATAACATATGATCTAAAATTGCAAAGTGGTCCACCATTAGCCTTTACATGTACCTTTTATGGTACAGGATTTATGTTTTGGGATGAATTTAACTTGATAGTTTTCATTAAAACATGGCTAAGTCATATTCTCCCCAATTAAAAGACGAATCTCCTCATTAAGCCCTCATACCTTCAAATACCTACTATGGGGAGTCATAGCACAGGTCCCACAAGACAAGGTACTTGCAAGGCTGTCCTGCAGCCAGCTCATACTGGTTTGCAAAAACTAAGTGTTAAATTTTCAGTGTGACCATTTTTACCTTAGAAATCAGGAAACACTACAAATCAGGGCTTCATTTATTGTTGTACTGACTGTCTTAATAAAATAAAATAAAAAATAAAATAAAATAAGAATCTAGTCTTAATAAAGTGGTAAGGAAAATATTAGGAATGCAGATTCAACTTACAAGTGTGTTGTGTGTAATTTTTTTGAGACCGTTAATTATTAAACATTTACGAGCACACTCCTGGGTTAATCCAAGTTAATATCACCTATAATCCAAACAGAGAAAGAAGCACCAGTAGCATCTCCCAAACCTAACTGGGGGCCAAGGAAAAGTATGGAACTGAGTTTGGATGTTAATGAAAAAGGGACAAAGAACACAAGAGGTATCACCTTGGGTTATAAGAAAATTCACCCTTTCAATAAAAATGTTCATTATTTCTGTCAAATAAGAACTGTGCTTCTAAGTTTATCATACATGAAGTTAGAGGAAGACTACTTCCATAGATGCACCACAAAGCCTCTGACAAAATAAAGCACTCATTTATGTTAAAAACCTTAAAAAGTACAGGCATGGAAGGGCTCCACTTCTATATGATTAAAAGCATCTATTTAAAATCAAGAATGAGTACTGTTTATAGGAGAGAAACACTAGGAATGTTCTTCATGTAAGCTGAGATAAAGCACGGGGCTCCCCTCTACTTGGAATTATTTGGCAAAAGTTCTAGAAACACTAGCCATAGCAACAAGGAACAAATATGAAAAGGTAAAAGCTTCAATCCTTTAATAATTATTTCCTTAACCATTGAACATCACAGTAATATAAGTGTATGGTCTAACCAAAGAGGCCAAAGTTGCTCAGGTCTATCAAGACTTACATCTTCTAAAAATCACACACACACACACACACACACACACGATGTCATCTTCGTCTGAGGGCAGCAGTTCTCAACCTGTGGGGTGCAACCCATTTGGGGGTCGAATGGGGTTGCCTAAGACCATCAGAAAACACATATTTCCAATGGTCTTAGGAACCGAGACACCACTCCTCTATCCATCTCCAGGCAGGTCCGCCCACAGGCAGATACGCCTGTGGAGTATGTATGTAGATGTATTAAAGGGTCGGCATTAGGATGGTTGAGAACTGCTCTAGGGGACTGTAAAGCTAAGGTAGGAAATCAAAAGATTACTGGAATAAAAGGTAAGTTTGATCCTACAAAATGTAGCAAGGCAGAGGCTAATAACAACAAACACTCTTTTCAAAAGGCAACTCTATGGGGGGGAGGGATGATGAATATTCACATTTCTGTAGAGGGGGAGGGACAGGGTGGAGAGTGGATGGGGGGGGCAGGATAGGAAGAAGGGACATTTAATCAGACTCTCACAGTGTGCTCCCTATGGAGAGGTTCTGCGTAATTTCACATGTTCAGCCTGTATTTGATTGCTTGTCCTTCCAGTGGGGATGGGTGGTGAGGGAGGAGGAGAAAGAATCTGGAATCTGGAGTTCCATAATCAAATGTTATGAATGTGTATCTATCTATCTATCTATCTTTGTGTAT
>JAQQSU010001644.1:0-14925 GCA_028627135.1 Pseudochirops cupreus
GAAAGCTCTGTCCCAAATCGCTGGGGTCCTCCCAGCTGCCATAGCTCTCAGGAAGATGCTGGGAGTCTTCCTATTTACTTCCAGCAGAGTGGATAATGAAGACTCCAAGACTGAGGCCCAAGACAGCGATCCGGATCCAGGCCACTCAATGCGAGAGCACTGGCCTCAGAAAAATCGCTTAGTCCCCCTGCTCTCTGCAGGCCACGGGTGGGAAGCTGCAACGCAGAGGTGGGTGCAAAACCTCTGCCTTTTGCTTTTCCACTCTGGAGGCCTTCCGGCCAGACTGCTTAACTCTCCTAGATTCGCAATTCCCACTGAGCTAGTTCTGAACGCTGCTCGCAGCTGCCGCTAATCTGTTCACCTCAAGCTCCTCTGCTCCTCCCCATCCAGCCGCCCCCAGGGCACAGCCACGGCTTCAGGCCACGCTGGTTTCGGTTCGCAGTGCTGATATGGTTCCTCGTAGCTGAGCTGACTTTAGTGGGAAGTATCTTTGTGTGCGTTTTGGAGTTCTAGGATTGGTTTAGAATCCTATTTCATGGGTATTTTGGGGTGGCTATGTGAGAGCTGCGATATGTTGCTGCTGCTACACCGCCATCTTGGCTCCACCCCCCATAATGAAAAACATAATGGCTTAGAATGAAAATGATCCAGTAGATTCTTTTAGTAGCTGAAAATAGAATAATGGTCATATCCTATTCATGTCATTACTATCTCATCACTGTGCCATAAGCATCAGGGGCTGGACTTGGAGTCAAGAAGATCTGGTTATGTTTTACAAAGAAAGCTACTTGACCTTTTATAGGCTTAGACAATTTCCTAGGGCTCCTTTAATAATCTGTAAAATGCTTGCCTTCTGAGTTAAGTGTGGTAACTCCCTACAGAAACTAAAGATCTGTCATGTACTCACGTATATAGCTTATATTATTTGTTGCTTTTGAAGTGTTATTACCACCACTGTCTTACTGGATCCACAATCCTATGATGTGCACAGGGAAGAGCAAGTATTATAATTCCCTTTTTAAAGTGGAGGAGATGAAAACTCAGAGGGGACATATGACAAGTCATATGCTTGACTCCTAGTTTGCATCTCTATTTTTTAGATCAGTGGTTCTCAAACTTCCTAATGCCATGACCCTTTAATACTCTTATATGGGCGTATCTACATGTGGGCAGACCTGCCTGGAGAGGGATAGAGGAGTGGTGTCTCGGTTCCTAAGACCATTGGAAATATGTGTTTTCTGATGGTCTTAGGCGACCCCTGTGATCCCTGTGAAAGGGTCGTTCGAGGTCGTGACCCACAGGTTGAGAACTGCTGCTTTAGATTATGTATAACTATGAAATCTAGATCATGACAATGACAGTCTGACCTCAAGACTCAGTCAAGCCTCCTTTCTGCAAGGTCCCAGGCAGGGAAATTAAACAGCAACACAGGATACTTCAAGCACCATGTTCACATAGATCAAGAGAATTAGATTTAGAGGCAGGAGACATTGACTCAAGCCTTGGGTCAAAAAAATATAGACCCATATATAAATATTTGTAGATGTCTATATACCTATGTCTATACAAAGATTTCATATATATATACATATATATGCATACATATATATATCTATTCACACATATACATATGTGTATATGTGTGTAGAAAGGGAATTTAAGAGTAGAGCAAACTATTAAAAAAATTTTGTGGGGTAGGTATGGAAAAAATAAATTGGATTTTTTTCTTTGTTCTAAAGAACTATACAACTTCATCCTTAGTAATAAGTAATATTGCTTATATGACCGTACCTCAGAGAGTTATTTTGAGAAAAACATTTTGCAAACTGCAGAATACTATTTAAGTCTAAGCTATTACTATTATTATTATTAGCTCATGAGATAAGCTTTAGGAACTGATGTTGACAGGATTTAGTAATAAATCTTTGAGTATGAACAGATGCTGCTGATGGGAGGGTGACAATAGGGATAAAGACCACAACTCATTTAAATAGTGCTTTAAATGTTTGCAAAGTGATTTCCTCACAACAATTCTTTGAGGGAGTTACTATATGTATTATTGCTGTACTGGTGAGTAAAATGAGACTCTGAGAGGCTGAATGATTTGCCCAAGTTAACACAGCTAGTTAAGTGTCTAAGTGATATTTAAACCTAGATCTTTGTTTTCCAAGTGCAGTATTCTTGGAGCTTGCCAACCAAGCTCCCTTTATTCAAATACCAGGTTTCTAGAGGAAATTCCAGCTAGCACCACTGCCTACATGCGTCATTGGCTTGGAACCTACAGAATTGTCAACAGAGGCAGTCTAAAAGAATATAGACTTTGGAGGAATGCCATCTGGCCCATACCTGGGTTAATAAGTTTATAGAATCACATACTTAATTGAGGAAGGGATAGTCAAGCTCATCATCCTAAACCCCTTCATTTTATAACTGAAAAAATTGATGTGACTTGTAGTCATGCAAGGGTTCAGTGGCAGAGTAGAGATTTGAACTCTGGTCCTCTGTCTTCAAATCCATTATTCTTTCTATGACATGGCTGATCATGTACTGATGAAACCTTTCCCCACCAATCAGCAATTTTTAGCAGCTCTGGCTGTCATAACTGAAATTGTTGAAAGATAAACTGGCCAGATATAGCCATGTACTGTTGGAGCATAATATTTATTAGTAACTACCTCCATTTGGAAACAGGCTGAGTCAACATTAGACTGAACCCAATTTAGTGGTTATATTTCCCACTAAGGAAATAATACCACAGAGAAAGACATTTTTTGTGAGTGTCTAGCTAAAATTTCATCTTAAGATTTTATACTTAGGAGTCTTCTATTCCTACAGTATCTGTGATTCCTTGTGCCCCTGTTTAAGTTTGTATAACTTTATGTCTTATCCTGTTAGGAACTCATATTGTTCTTGTGGTCTTGAAAGAGTGTGAATTGTGGGTAGGGGTTGCTTGTCTGGAGAAGAGTTGGAGTTCTGACCTCAATTAGTAATGTGGTCAGTGGTGGGAAACAGTATGAGATTAGGTTAATTAAACTTTTAAAAGAGTGGCTTTAAAGAGCTTCAGTATCTACCATCCAGGAGAAATACACAAGGAAGAAAACAATATAGTCTCTCATCAGGAGCAAGATGTATAGACTACAGAAGTGAATTCATATGTACTACATACAGGCAATGAGTCTAATGTCAATAACACATGTCAAGGATCAGGCAGACTCTAACAGTGATAGAGAATTTAAGTCAATCCAATTCTCCATGGCCAAATTACACATCTCTGTGAATGGTAAGAGGGAGGTCAGCTATTTGAGACCTCATCATTCTTGAGGCAGTCTCTGAGCCATAACATCATGGGTTTCTGCCATATTCCTAAAGATGTACACCATTATTTCTCAGATAGAAGCAATTTCCAGCCATCACTCTAGGCTGAGGTGGCTTTGTGTTGAAAGACCTTGGTGCATTTATTTTCTTCTTTCTCTGCAAGCAGATCATATTTTATAAGACACCCCAAAAATGTATTCTTAAGGATGTGTGACAGTGAAAGCAACCCTATCAGATTTTGGCTGCTGATTATCATAACTTTTCTATTTCTATTTTCATTTTTTCTTCCATTTTTCCCTAAAAAAAAGAAATTCATAAGACCTTCATTTTCCATTCTTCTCATAATAAAATAAGTAAGCATACACTCTGAATGTACTTAGCGTTAATTCCACTTGACACTACGTTTGCGTCCCTTTTGCAAAACTTTGGCTTACAAATCTGTAATGCATATGGAAAGCAGTCCAACTTGCTGAAAAAGGGCATGCATGCCAGGAATAAATCATTTCTCAGTGTAACCAGCCAGAGAAATTATTGTCTACATAGCGCCAAAATAGACCACTGGTTTTGTCAGTAAAACTAGTAACTTTATTTACTTTTTGCTAAACAAACAGACTTTTTTTTTCCTTTCACACATAGTGTAGTAGATAGTCAGTCTTGGAGTCAAGAAGACCTGGGTTCAAGTCCAGCCACCGATTTATACTTATATGACCATGAACAAATCATTGAATTTGTTCCAAAGCAACTTTCTAAGATTATATGAGCTACAGACACATTTCCCAGCATCAAATGGGGGCTTTCCATAATAAAAGTTACCACTACACTAACAAATCACAGGTCAAAACAAAATTTAAAAAATCCCAAATGATTTTTTGTGCAAGCGAGTTAGTAAATTTCAATGCTTTTTAAATTTTTGAAATGGAATTATAAAATAATTTCAAATGATCCTTATTTCTCAGGAGTGTAAAAAACAAGCTTGCCTAATCTTAGTTGTCAAAATCAGGAAACCACTTATTATTTTGCTGTCCAAAATTCAGAGATATTATCCTGGGGTTTCTAGAATGGCAATTATATTTACTGACTTCCCTACTGCCTAGAATTTATTCTCTCTCTGTCTCTTTCTCTCTCTCTCTGTCTCTTTCTCTCTCTCTGTCTCTTTCTCTCTCTCTTTTTTCTGTCTCTCTCTCTCTCTCTCTCCTTATCTTTGCTCCCTGAATTCCCTGGATTCCTTCAAGATTCAGCTAAAAATTTTACCTTTTATAAGAAGTATTTTCTGATCTTCCTTTATGTTAGAGCCTTCCCTCCATTGATTATCTCCAATTTATCCTTACATATCTTCTTTGCAGACAGTTGTCTGTATGGTCTCCCCTCCCCCATTAGACTGTGAACTCCTTGAGCACAGGGACCGCTTTTTGCCTTTCTTGGCACATTGTAGGTGCCTCATAAGTACTTGGTGACTGACCATCAGAGAACGAAGTGTCTGCTCTGGAGCTCTGAGGCCCTAGGCAAAGATGACATTGGGGGACCTTTAAAGTTTGGAAGGGGTTTTGTTGTTGTTGCTGCTGTTGTTGTCAGTTTTATATTAAAAGAAACTTTTGTTTTCCCTCAGAAGGAGGATCAGGCTGTTAATATACATCGTAGGAGGGCATAGAAAGCCACAAAAAAGGAACTCTAAATATGGCAATGGTAATATAATTACTTTGGCAACTCATTTTATCTCAAAAGAGAATTTTGTCTAACTTCCTCATTTAAGTTTCACAGTCCATTCCTTTCTTTAATCAGCTACAAATGCTGGTGCCTCTCCCTTTATGACTTCAATTTTATGAAAAATTCATAAGGAAACACTACAGAGTAGATACTTACAATAACAAGTATTTCTTTAACAAGATATCTGGAGGGAACATAAAGATGAGGAAAGGAAACGCAACACAAAGAACATTCATACTCGTCTGTGAATCTTGACAAATATTCTTCAGGATATAAAAACTGAAATTCCATGTTGTGTGATGAAGCACACTGGGAAAAGCCTTCTTGATTTGAAGTCCGATAGCCTTTGTTCATACCCTGTTTCTGCTCTTTGCTACCTGCATATGACTTTGGGCAAGTCACTTTCATTTTCTGGGTCTCAGTTTCCTCATGTGTAAAATGAGAAGAAAGGTCTCTGCAATCCCTTACATCTGTGATCTATAGAGTAAAAGAATTGGGCTGGAAGATCTTTAGATTCTCTAATAGCTTTAAATTCTATGATCCTGTACGCATATCACATAAAAATATTCTTGTTTATACATTCACTGTGGACCTGAGCTCAAATCAAATCATTCTTTACCAGTTAAAAGCAATGAGAAGAAAGAATGCTAGCTCTGGAATAATTGGAACAGGGTTCATTTCCCATCTTATGATACCAGATATGGAACTCTGGATAAGTCACTTAACCTCCTTCAGCCTCATCTTCATCGTCTGTAAAATAGAAGAGTTGGACTAGGTGGTGCCTGAAGTTCCTTCCAATTAAGACTATGATGCTGGATAACTTTCAGCTTCCATAATATGTACTGGAAAATTCTTCCTAAATTCATCAATTTTCAAAGAAAATAAGTTGAAATATTAGGTCAGAGTAAAGGGACACATAATATAGTGGAATTAGGACTTATTATAGAACTATGAGGATTAAACCAAGCTGCACAGAGAAAATACAGATGTAGCATGGTATTATTGAAAGAACAATAAGTTTAGAATTTGAGACCAGTGTTGAAGTCTCAGCTTCCTTCCTTACTAGTAGTAAGACTCTGGGTAAACTGCTTTACCCCTCTGGCTTCTTCTATAAATGGAAATTTGGGGGTTAGACGATCTTTAAGTTTCCTTCTAACTCTAAATTTAGGATCCTGTGAGCTCATAGATATTGTTTGCTGACTGAGATATTAAACATTTGTATTCTGCAGGTCCAGCTCTAAAGGACACTGTATTATTGGTAACTCCTTGATAAAATAAAGGATATATCGCCTCTTCTGGATCTTTCCCTTAGCCTCATTGTGCATCTCTCTAGGGTGCTTTAGGCCATGGCCCTTGGTCCATATAGTCCTGGAGCAGCACCCAGGACACCCTGCTATCCTTTCCAACAACAACAACAACAACATAGATAGATAGATAGATAGATAGATAGATAGATAGATAGATAGATAGATAGATAGATGATTAAATAAAAAAATGAAGACAGTAAGGAAGGAGGAAAGGAATGAAAGAAGGAAGGAAGGAAGGAAAGAAAGAATGAAGGAAGGAAGGAAGAGAAGGAAGGGAGGAAGGAAGGAAGGAAGAACAAAGAAAGAAAAAGAAGAGGAATTAAGAAAGAAGTTAAGAAGAAAGAAATTAAGAGAGAGAGAAAGTGAGAGAGAAAGAAAGAAGGAAGGAAAGGGAGGGAAAGGAAGGAAACCAAATGGGGTAACAGTTAGACATGACTGAACAATAAGAAATAATTGGCAGAGTCTCACAGATGGGTATATGCAAATGAGATAGCGGGAAGGGAGGGAGAAGGGAAAGGAGCTATGGAAATTGGAGCGTTCTGAGAAATCAGTTATGGGAAGTCAACAGGTAGGCTTTGACACACTAACTGCTAATATCATATCAGAGAGGATGTCATGCTCTGTAAACTAAGCAGCAGACTCAGGACTCAAATCCCAGATTAGCCTCTGCCATGCTGGGTGATTCTGGACAAGTTAAATGATCTTTCTGTGCCAAAGTTTCCTTCTTAAAATGACATTTAAATAGCTTAACTGCTTCTATGGGGACAAGCAGATTGAATCAGAAGTGAATTGGAACCAAAGATAAAAGTTCCCATTTGATTTGTTTTAGCTATTCAACCATATAAGGCCACTCCAAAAAAGGAGTTGGACCCTTGGGAGGGCTGTGAAAGGTCCAAAATCCAACCATCAATCTTCAATTGGAATCAAAAGATTAGAGTCTGAATGGGGAATTGCATGCCTTTGGAAGTGATATACATTTCTAGCTGCAGTTAAATATATGACTGTTTCTCTGTGGCTGTCTCTCTCCATTCACATGAGGCATGACTAGAAGAATATCAGAATGTATCAGCATACATAGCTATTCTGTCATCTGCGTAAATGGGAGCAACAAATTCATTGCTGCCTGAAATGAAACCCAAGGTACAAAGCTACACTTTCCAGGACAAAAGGCTAATCTATACAGATTAATCAGCAGCAATGGCTCCATGCCACACTGACAGTTTTATTTTAACAAGGCATAACTGAACTGATAAAGTATGTGTTTCTAGGAGAAGAATTTCCAAACATTGAACAGAGGTTTATGTACCCACATGTGCTTTGGGTCATAGAAGATTGCAGATTTAGAGTTGAAAGTGACCTCAAAAGCCAATCTCGATTTTTATAGAGGAAGAAACTGAAGCCCTGAGTGACTCACCCAAAGTGACACAGATAGTAGCTAGCAGGATCATGAATAAAACTCAAGTCCTATGATACCAGATCTAGGGACAACCTTTCTTTTTATATCCACTGCTTAACATAGTGCCTGACATACAAAAGGCACTTAATAAGTGCTCATTGACCCACTGACTGAGTAAGCATATATAATTCAATAAACTCTTATTTTTTTTCATTTTAGAGGGGGGAAGGCAAGGCGACTTGGGTTAAGTGACTTGCCCAAGGTCGCACAGCTCATGAGTGTGTCAAGTGTCTGAGGCCAGATTTGAACTCAGGTCCTCCTGATTCTAGGGCAGGTGTTCTATTCACTGCTCCACCTAGATGCCCCCAATAAACTCTTAGGAGTATAAGATGTCTATGTTAGGTGCTAGGACTACAATGACAAAATAAAAACTAATCCTTGACCTCAAGGAACTTGCATCTACTACAATACAACAGGTTTTTAACCTGTTTGTCTTGCTTTATTCATTGATAGTGAGTTGAGTTTCTCCCAAGGGAATACAAATTATTAACATGCATTAATTGCTTATATTATGTGTGTATATATGAATATGTATTAATTGGTCAGGCAAGATTGAGTAGATTCAGGTTATTATGACCATAGACATAGTTAGAATGACAGCATAGTACAGTGAATTGAGTGCATGACTCATGGGTAACTGGGAGTCCCAAGTTCCAAATGCTACTTTCCTCACTTAATATTGTCTCCTCAACAAGTCACTTAACCTTGTTGAGCATTCAAAAAATGTAAGTCATAAGTGAGTTGGGATCTGCATTGGTTGAGGGAGTTTTCCTTACCTACAAAAGCACAGATTTATGATGTTTAGACATATTAGTTCATGGAAACCTTAGTTGCTCATATGCAAATTTGGGATAGGCCAATCCTCAACAAGAATCCTCTATTCAGTAAAAATTTCCCATCAGACATTCAGGCAAAGATGATTGAAAAGAAAATAAATCTCCTAAAATAATATCCTTGGTTCATAAGTTCTAGGAAGAGGTTTGTTGTGCTCAGAGATTTCAAACAAACAGTAGGGAAAGTGCTTTTTGGTTTTTTTGCCAGTTCTCTATCGCTACTTGTAAATGAGCCAATAAATAAAGGGAAATCTCTGCTCAGGGCCATAGTGAACTACAAAATGCACTAAAGATATAAGCTGCAGGAAAACTAGAGATGAGATTTATTGACTAAAACGCAGACTTTTTGTGTAAGAAAACTAATATAAGAACACAGCAAGAGAAGCAGTGAGAGACGACATAGTAAATTCCCCGCATCACTATGGTTGCCTCTGAAACTCAAAGTTCTGTTAAAAACAACAGCAACAACAACAATTATCTAGTTAATTCTATAAATGTCACTGTGAAGTATTATACAGAGTGTCATTAAGTGATTGTTGAGCCTTGGGCACTTAGGAACTACGGGGTTACCACCTGCTATGAACAATGATTAATAAATTAGTGAATCCTTAATTAAAATGAATAAAATGCTCTGTTGCCCATGGAGGATAAAGTCTAATTCTATTCATTCCATTCATTAATTCGTTCAACGAATATTTATTAAATATCTGCTATGTATAAAGCACTGCCTTTGGTCCTAGAAGATACAGAAAGAATAAAAGTCAGGTCCCGCTCTCAAAGAACTTAGGATGCAGGAAAAACAAAATATAAACAAATTGCTATATTACAAAATTGACAAGGCAGATAGGTGGTGCAACAGATTGAGTGCAGGACCTGAAGTAAGAAAGACTCGTATTCCTGAGTTCAAATCTGGTGTTCAAATTCAAAAACTCATATTCCTGACTTCAAATCAGATACTTACTGGCTGTGTGACCTTGAGCAAGTCATTTAACCCCATTTGCCTTAGTTCCTCATCTATAAAATGAGCTAGAGAAGAATATGAAAAAACTACTCTACTATCTTTGCAAAGGAAACCCAAAAAGGGGTCACAGAGAATTAGACACAACTGAAGAAGAATAAAAATAAAAATAAAATTGAATATAGCAGGGATATAAGAGAAAAAAACAAGATGCAATCAGTACTCATGAAGACTAGCAGAAGAGACAAAAGGAAGGCTCTGTGGAAGAGGCAGCACGTGATCTGTCCCAATAGGTCCCAACTCCAAGAAGTTATTGCAATCAATCAATAAGCACTTATTAGGCATCTACTATGAACCACACATTGCTCTTGGCACTGGGGATACAGTCGTTTTACATGGAAAAATCATCTCTACTCACAACAATCTTAAATTCTTACAGGGCAGAAAACACGTACACACACACATACCCATACACACAATTAATACAAAGAGAATAAACTCAAAATAATTAAATACAATTTTAGTTTGGGAGGGAGGATTCTAACAGTAGAGGGGATCAGGAAACCTTCATTTAGAAAGTGGTATTTGAATTACATCTTGTAGGAAGAAAGGGATTCTGTAAAGTAAAGGTAAGGAGAGAGTGCATTCCAGGCTTAGGGAATGACCAGTACAAAACAAGAAGATGGTTCATCACATGTCAGTACCAGGGAGAAGGTCAGCTTGGTTAGACTGCAGAGTGTGAGGGGGAGGATAATGTCCAATGTGGCTGGGTTCATGTTGGGAAAGGCTTTAAAAGCTGAATGGAGGAATTTATACTATTATCAAGAGACAATAAAGAGCTACTGGTATTTATTGAATGGGGAAATGAAATGGTCCAATCTACTCCTATGGAAAATGAATTTGGCCGTAGTATATAGGACAAACTTTAACAGGGAAAGCATTAAGACAGGAAAAACAATTAAAAGGTTATTATGATAATTTAGGCCAGAGGGGATGGAAGGAAAAAAGGTATTAGCTCAGTGAAAAAAGAGAAGAGGCTAGATATAAAAAATGTAGAGGAAAAAATAACAAGATTCAATAACTGATTGAATATATGGGGTGAGGGAGAATGAGGAGTTTAGGTTAATGCCTAGCTTATCAATACAGGATTTTAGGGTAGAAATCACTGTCTAGAATTTGAAGAATGGGTAGGATGTCAAATGGTAAAAAAAGGTTGTATGGAAAAGATATTCACTTCACATAGAACTACATCAGCAAATGCATGGAATTGAGAAAATATAGGATGCTTTTGAGGATGGTGAGTAATGTGCCATTACTTAAGCAGACATTATATGGGGTAAGATACTACTTATAAGGTATGTTGGAACCATTGAGTAGAGGGTCTTTATAAACAAGATAAAGGCCTTTTGTTTCTACTTGATAGGCAATGTGAAAAAAAACAGGGGATTCTAAACAATAGAATGAAGCAATTGTATCTGGAAATAAGGAAATTTTATCTTCTGGCAGTGGTATGTAAGATGCATTGGAGAATAAACAGCAAGTAAGGAGGCTATTTCAAGAGTTCAGATAAAAATCAATAAAATTCTGCTCCAGGAGTGGGAATGTGAGAATGTCAAGGGACTACTGTTAGCAACATTGTAGAAGGGCATGATTACTGCTTTTTGGTACATGGAAAGAGGACTCGAAGATGATTTTGAGGATAACAAGCATGGGTGACAAGCATGATGGCAGTACCATTAACAGAAATAAGAGAAAAATGATAAGTAGGGATGGAGGAAAGTTGGTTTTAAACATGTTGAGCTTACCAGTAAGATATTCAGTTGACAACACATAGATGGTAGAGAAAGGGAGGAGAGAGATGTGTGAGCAGTTGAAAGGGCAAGTCTAGAACTTGGAAACAGATGAGCAATAGAGACAGAATAGTTGGGATTCATCCAATGGCAATTGAAATTGAGTGAGTACTCCAGATCATCAAAGGAGATGGTATAAAGAGGAAGCAGGAAGACTGAGAACAGAACTTTATGACAAGTTTACAATAAAGGAAGCAAAAGAAGATTCAGTGGACATAGAAAAGTAACAGTCAGAGAAGCCTTACGAGCACAGTGACATGAAGACAAAGGGATATGACAAAGGGACAATCACCTGCAATATCAAAAACTGGAGAAAAGTAAAAGAAATAAAGAATCTTCTCAAGAGAAACATCAGTAAAGCAGGGAAGACCAAGGTCATATTTCAAGGGGGAAAAATGGGTGGTAAGGAAAAGGTCAATGAGTATAGAATTCTCTTCTATGTGTTGTATTTGCAAAAGAGTGGTGAGAAATGGATCTATAGCTAACAAAATTGGCCTAAAATTATGAACCTGCATTTTCTTTTTACCATCAGGAAGAACTATTTAATGTTCAGCCTCCAAATTCTTTTCATTAATCATAACTCACATGTTACATGGTGCTTTAAGGTTTAAAAACTTCTTTCCAAATTAATAACTCTGCACAGAGACTGTAAAAACAAAAATATTGTTATTTTACTGATGAGGAAACTGAAGCTAGGACGTATTAAGTGACATACAGCACTTAAATACTGAAGTCAAGATTCAAATCCAAGGTTTATCCTGTCTACTTAGACTTGCTGGCCAGAAAGAAATCTAAGGTACAGAGTTAAAGGCAGATTATCTGACCTATACTCATGTTTCCCAACTTTTACATTTTATGACATACAGGTAAATTTACCAGGAATGTACATAGATATGAGGAGTTGAGGTTAATGCTGAACTTATCAATGCAGGATTTTAAGGTAGAAATTACTGTCTAGAATTTGAAGAATGGGTAGGATGTCAAATGGTGAAAAAAGGTTGTATGGAGAGGATATTCACCTCACACAGAACTACATCAGCACATGCGTGGAAATGAGAAAATACAGGATGCATTTTTCCCCAGGTGTAGCCAGTTCTTCATCTACTCTTCCCAATTTAAACACACTCTATCTATCACAGTCTCTGACCTTCTACTTATCCCTTTATATGGCCATTTTTCTTCTGCAATCAAAAAACTGATCAAGAGAAATAGATAGTAAATTCAAAATATGTTAACAAACTAATCATAGATCTCTAACATGCTAAAATTATAATGAAACAGTTTGGGAAACCTGGTCTAAAATACTACAATGTGTCAGCAGCAAAAGTCAAATTAGAATCCCTTCCATCTAGACATGAATACATCTTTTCAAGGCTACACACTGAAGTTCTGTCTGATAAGTTTTCTCTCATGATATGAGTATTTTCTAGGGGAATCAGCATTTCTCCACAGTTTTGAAATATGAAAACAAGACTGAGATGAGAAGTGTAGAGAATTACAACTCATAGAACCACTGGATTTTAGAATTTTAGAGCTAGAAAGTTCAGAGAATATTTAATCCAATCATTATTGTATAGCTTGGGAAACTGAGACCCAGAAAAGTAAAATTGTTTGCCAAGTTGGAACCAAGTTGGAACATGTCTCTAAGCTAGATCTCCTAATTTATAACATTTTTAGTCATAGCAGAAACTTTGTTGTGTTTTTTTTTTATATTCTCTCTGATCAGAGAAAGGGTTTTGGAAGACTCCATTTCCCTCAAAAGCATTGTTCAACTTCCCAAAGCAAAAGTTATAACAACAACAATGATAATAATAATAATAAAAAGCTACCCAGCATGCCATTGCTGTTTGACCAAAAGTGTAGACTCACAAAATTCATCTGCGGCTACTTGCCATGTGTTATCTTAAAGGTAATAAGAAATGCTTACTGTGTTGAAACTTGTTCATCCAAAGGATTCTCTGTGAATATATCCAACATTTTCAGTTGATCTAAACCAATTGTAGTGACTCATCATGACACTTAATTTAAGACTCACAATTAAAAAAATGAAATTCAAAGAGTACAGGTACCACTTCTTCCATTAAGCTTTTCTGATGAAAATTCCCATTCAAGTCCCCATTCTAGCATCCCTTCCTCTAGGAATCTTGAATGTTTTTCCTATGGATCAATCAACTTTGATTGTCAAAGCAAATGTAGAGAAGAAAAAAATATATAAATTTCTTATAAAATTGCAGTCTCAAACATGCTTTTGTAGGAATTGTAAAATAAACCTAGTTGAGAAACCCTAGAAATATGATAAATGTGACAAAAGGTTTGATTAGAATGTTCCTCAGTAGTTACCCTAGGATCCATATAGAGGGGGCAATCCCTATCAATGTAGCGAGTATGCCATTGTATACACGAAGGAGAAAAACACTGTATGTGTATATGTGGTAAGTATAAAAGAAGACTCATATAACACTTGTGTTTTTTAGACATTGGAAAGTACTCCTATATGCATACAATTACATTTTAATGTGTACAGCTTGGTTGGTTGTTTGGTGGAAGGCTCTATGACTATAACTTTGTTAGTGTAGGGAACTTGTCTGTAGTTTTATTCTTAACATAGAATAGCTTGTCCCAGTGATAAAGAAAACATACAACTAGAATGTCTTAAAAGCAGGACTGAAATCCATGTCTTCCTGAATCTAAGACTAGTTCTCCTTCATGATGCATGATACTTCTTAATTTGCACTACAATTATAGATATAGATAGATAGATAGATAGATATGGATAGATAGATAGATAGATAGATAGATAGATAGATAGATAGATATGGATGGATGGATGGATATGCATATATATAAATATACATATATATGTATATATGTATATTCCTCTTCTTTTCCACCATGCCCTTTGCCCTTGATTATAACTGCTGACTGTAAGGCCCTTGAAAGCAAGTATTGAGTCTTATTTCATCTGTGTATTCTCAAGCCGATAACAAAAGCATTGGGATTTATGCAGCACTTTAAAGTTTACCTATGCCAAAGAGATAATTTTGTTTGATTATCACAACAGTGCTGAGACACAGAGGATATTAAGAGCCCTATTTCATAGGTGGGGGGAAAAAAGTTCACAGAGCTAATTCAGTGCCTCAGGTGTGATTTGAACCCAGCTTATCCTGACATCAAGTTGAGCACTCTAGTCACTAATCCAATATGCCTTTCTATAGCTATATACCACTGGGCTTTCCTTGAATCACGTAGGTGCTAAATTCAGTTGTTTTTGCTGCTAAAGGAATGCAAACGTTACCAACAACTTCTGCATTTCAGTGCCCTAAACCCAAGTCCTGGACTCCCAGCTATGGCTCTGACTTGCATGCAGTACATTAATCAATTAGAAATCCTTTATTAAGGATATGCTATAAGTACAAAGTACTGTGTTAGTGACAATGGACACAAAGCCAGAAATTAAGCAGTCTTTACCCTTTAGGAGTTCATATTCTATTAAGGAGAACTA
>JAQQSU010016440.1:0-10938 GCA_028627135.1 Pseudochirops cupreus
TATTAGATTGCAAGCTCCTTAAAAGTACAACAAATGAGATATTTGTAAAACACTTAGCACAGTGCCTAGCAATAGTAAGTGCTTAATAAACATTTGTTACTTTCCCTACATCCCCTTAATTGTAAACAACCAGAAAACAATAAATCAAGCCTTGCTTTGTAGCATTTGCTAACTTCTGAGGTTCAAATGTGCAGACCCAAAATTTAACAACTGGGTTTCATGAGTCCTAAAAGATACTGCTGCCAAATCACTTTAAAGGGCTCATATATGGATAGATAGATGATAGATAGATAGATAGATAGATAGATAGATAGATAGATAGATATAGATAGATGATAGATAATGATACAGAGATAACTATATCTATATGCACATATAATATATATGTCCTTCTGTATATACATACATATATATATATATATATATATATATATATATACTTGCATGTATACATACATATTTTTATCTCTATCTACCAATCTATATCCCAAGGAGCATTTATTATTATAGCAAACAGCTGGGAACAAAGTGGGTTCCCATCAATTAGGAAACAGCTGAATTAAGTATAGAGTATGTGAATGTAATAGAAGATTGCTGCTGCCTAATAAATTATAAAAGGGATAGAAATTGGGAGGACTTAGATGAAATGGTAAATAGTGAAGTGAGCAGAATATGACAGACGTCATGATGTATAATGGATATAGTGCTAAATTTGGGTTCAGGAAAACAAAGGTTTAAAATCTGACTCAGTAGCTTACTAGGTGATCTTGGATATCACTTATCCTTTGCATGTCTCCATTTCCTATGTTAAAATGAAAGAGAAAAACTCAGTGGTCTCTTAGGCCCCTCCTAGATCTGAAATCTATGATCCTAAGGTGCAGAACTGACTTCAGTGGCATAAAGAATGTTTCCACACAGGCTGTCATGTTCCAGAAGGCTGATAATGAATCATGGTTCTCAACTCTTGGTATAAAGGTGTAGAAGTGATGGATGACAGGGGCAGAATGGGACATGTCTGTGTGTGTTTCTTTACTTTGCCAATATCCGAATTTGTTTTTTCTTGACTATGCTTATTTGATGTAAAATATGCCTTTTTTTTTTTTTGGTGGTAATGATGGTGATAGTCACAATGGTGATAATGGTGGTGGTGGTGGTGAGTAAGTTATAATGATACCAAGGACAAAAATCAGAAGAAAAAACATGTCAAGAAACATTTTTTTTAATGTAGAAGAGAACAGAAAGTAATATCAAAGGTGTAAGAGACAAACAGTGTTGAAACTACTATATTCAATTTATGTAATCCTATATATTTGCTTGCTGTTATCATTATTACTACACAAACTTTAGATAACAGATTCATAGTATCATGTATAATATTCCTTTTCTAATTGTTGCATAAAGAAATATGTTTATGTGCTGTGCGTTCAGGTTGATTTAAATCACTATGTGAAGTATACAAAGGATATAATTGTTAAAAATAGGAACTGTGATTTATTTTCCTAAAAGTGGAAATGGGCTGACCCTGATTAATTCTCTTTTTGGGCCTCCCTTGTAACTAAGAGCATTTTAAAGATGCCTCAATTCTCAATTCATCTGAGGTTCTGTTTTGGGCCATGCAGCAAAGGGAAACAAACCAACTCGTGTGAAGGACTCCAAAGTTATCATTAGCTCAGTACTTTAACCAACAGAAACAAATAGACAAGTATGTGGTGCATGTAGGTATCAACAAACATTTGTGGGTGTTGCTGTCAAACTGTTGAAACTGGATCCCTGATAATTATCTGGCATATACTTATACTATGTGATATTATTTGAAGAATAGTGTACCGTATAAAGAGAATTCAGAGATGACCAGGTTCAAATCCCACCCCTAACACATACTGGTTGTGTTCATCTGGACAAGTCATGTAACTTCTCAATATCTTGGGTAAATGATTAAGACCAGAAGTGTCTTAAAGCTAGCAATATACAGTGTATTGAGCTCTGGGCTTAGCATAAAGCAGCCCTGGGTTCAAATACACCTCAGATACTTACTAGCTGTATGACCCTGGGCAAACCATGTAACCCCATCTATAAATGAGAAAGTTGGTCTCTAACGTCTCTTTGAGCTCAAAAATCTATAATCCTATGATGTGAGATTCATGATCCCCTGGGCCAGAGCTTAGTTTCAATGTCAGTAGGAGTGTCTTACCGAGAGCTTCACATATCACAGAAATCACAGGTCTGGTCACATATCAATAAATAATGTTTTAGTAAGGTGATGGGGTCCAGTGGAAAGAGCCCTTGTCTTAGAATTCAAAGATAATGTTTGATTCCTGCATTTTCCGCTTACTAGCTTTACTTCTCATCTGAAAAATGGAGATAATAATATTTATATCATCTAGCTACAATGGCTATGTACACATCCGCGAACATAATAACGGTTCATGTCCTGTTTCCATACCTTTGCTCTACTGTCTCTGATACCTCGGCTTCTTTCACAATTCAGCTCAAATACTACCTTTTGAAGGAGGCCTTTCCCAGGTTCCCCTTAATCTCTCAGATCCTGCTGCTTTATCTTCTGAGATTATATCGACTCTCTCTATATACATATCTTTTATATACCTTGGTATTAACATGTTGTCTTTTCCATTCCTCAAGCTTCTTGAGGGCAGGGACTGTTTTTGCCTTTCTTGGCATTTTCAGTAATATCACAGTGCCAGGCAATTAGATTTAGGCGTATCCTGGCAAATGACAAAGGTCAAATGGTAAAAGCAGCAAGTTCATTGAAAAAGAATGTGCCCACAACGCACTTTTAAGTTTAATTCATCATTATTGACATTACCTCCCTCACTTTTTTCAATCTAGAAAATCAGCAAAACAATAAATCAAGCCCTAAATTATGGTGTTTGCCCATTTAATTGCGAGCTTTTGTCTTTCTTTATATTCTGTACACTTAGCACAGTGCAGGCACACAGTAATCATTTAAAAAGTTATTCTTGATTTACTTTACTGACTGACTGATTCTGGATCTGTAAACGTTCACACTGAAAAATTTAAGAACTGATTTTGATTCTAGTCGACTCTAGCACATCCCTGGTAAGAGCTTAATAAATGCTTGTTGACTGATTGACTAACTACAAAGAAAGGAAGAAAACATTTTATAAACCTTAAGATGCTATAGAAATGTAAGCTATGAAATGCTACATTTTCTACAGACTTCTGAGGTTAAAAGATGAAAGAAAAATAAATCCTGAGGGATGTTAGGCCTGAAGCTTCTTTGGGGAAAGAACTCACACATGTTTATTTATACTCTCCTACTATATGAAGAATTGGGAGAAAAATATTTGAATATTCCTTGTTTATTTTAAAACAACACTTAATTAAAGAAAGGAAAAAAAAAACAAAGTGTAAAAAAGAAAGCAAGACATTTTAATTTTAAATCTCCCTTTGCAACTTGAAAGTCAATAAGTGGGAAAAACCTATTGTTCTGTCCTTCAATTTTTGCTTCCTTTAAACTGTACAAATTGAAGTTTGAATTTTACATTTTGGTACTTGCAGTTTAAAAAATTAAATAATAAAGATATAATTTTTGTAATTGCAGCTTATAAGTTAAATAATAAAGATATGTGTATAGGCAATTAAAAACAATAAGAGGTAATCATAATTATGCCTGAGTTGTTTAAATTATTCATCTGGGGAATCAAGGGGGAAAGGTGGTAAGCTTCTTTTTTCCACCTAAGAACCTGATACTGCTTAAGGAAGGACAATTTGAGAATTTAGATCAATATTTTTCAACTGTAATCAAGAGACAGACAGGGCTACATGTTTATTTAAAATCTCTATCCATTACTGTATGGATACTCAAATACAATTTAATAGCAATGAAAATAGCTGGGTGCAGAACTAAAAAATAAAAATTATAAGGCTGTCAATTCACTGCTGGCAAATCTACATATCAGCCCTGGAAAAGTTTCTACGAACAGGAGATGGGTATGTTTGTCGAAGCTCCCCACCCTGGTTTACCTCTCCATGGGGCACAGCAATGAGATAAGTAAAAGCAGGCAGGGATTAGAAAAGCAATGCTAGATTCCAGTGCCAACCTCGAGAAGAGATCACGCACTTCACAATATATTTCTTTTTTGCATATAAAAAGTAAGGTATGAAAATACTACATGCTCATTGATATGACTGACATTTGGTGAAAATATTTTCTATTTTGCCACAATTCCTATCAATACTCTTCACTTCAGAGATTTTGAGCAAAACTTATTCATTATAAATTGATGATCCTGTGGTCAAAATCAAAGTGTCTCAACTTGAGAAAAACATTTCTAGTTTATGACACTGGGACAAAGTTTATGGTATGTTACATGTATAAGAATATTCTAAATGATTTATCTAGAAGAGCACAATTCAACAAACACTGATAAGTGGCCTGTTGTGTGTTGATTACCAGAGAGTCAAAGATGACGAATGACACAGTCCCTGTCCTCAAAATGCTTACAATTTAGGATGGCAAAAAGGAGGAGAAACTTCTGACAAAAACTATTATATGAATCCAAATGAGAAAGATTCATTCATAGGAGAGGGAAAGACATGAAAAGAGAGAGATCTCCTCTAACCTTTGTTTTGGCATGAAAGTGAGCATCAGAAAAGAAAAAAAAATGAATTGTTTCTGTCTTGAAAACTTGACAAAATTACGGGGGTAGAGGGAACAAAAGTTATTCAATTATATTCTAGTGGTTAAAAAATGTTAGTGCAATCTTCACAAGGTTTCTAAGACAGATATAATTCAAATCTACATATATTTATTACAGGCCTATTTTATCAACAACACAATTCTAGATGGGTTGAGGGAGGGAAAGAGGGATGAGTAGAAGGGAAAGTCACAAAAGAAGTCCAATACATGGTCAAGAAACTAAAACACTCATCAAGTGTCTCCTCTGATTTGACTATAAGTCTAAAACATAAATTTCAGTTAAATTAATCACCCCTTTATCCCAGAACTTAAGAGTTGATCAAGACCACAAAGTCTGAATAATTCTAATCTTGTCATTCTGTAGGTGGACCACCATTAATAGATTCAGCTATCAATAAGAGTCAAGCCAGTTCTTTAAATCAAAAACTCAGCATAGAAAGAAAAGATTTGAAGCAATTATCCAGTAATTCATAGTAAACACACATGCACCTACATGAACACTCTTCCAGGAAACAATCAGCTAATTGAGACAAAGGGAAAGCACTGCCTTGAATTTTGAGTAGCTACTTCAGTTCTCCACAGCCATTGAAGGGAGGAAGGTCTATTGTTCACAGAAAGAACATTCTGCTTGAGCACCGAATGTCACAGAATATTTCAAAAGAAAGCTAGACATAAAATGAGAATAGATAGAAAAAATATACGAATCAAGTCCCGGTCTTAGATCCTAAGAGAAAACTGTACTAGAAAGAAGTTGGAGGTCAAGAAACAAAGTTTCAATACTGCTTCTTTTACTGACCAGTTGTATAACTGAGAGGCTGGGTCAAATCGTTAAGTTGGGTCAATTTGAATCATTGAGTATTTATCAAGCATTAGAAATATGACCAGCATTATTGATGGTACTGGAATACAGAAGAAAGTGGTCTCTACCCTAAAGGGGCTTAATATAATATTGAAGAATTAGGTTTCATATAAGAAATAGGAAACAGAATAATACAACAAAGAATGCTATCTATCTGAGGGTTATGGAGAAAACTCTTTATTATTCTGAAGGTGTTGTATAAATTTGAATTATTGTTACAATCAAGGGCTAAATTGTGTGATGCGGATAATTAGTGCAAATTATATGGGTAATTGAGCCAGCAAAAATTGACTTTGGCCTCAATTTTCTATCATAGGTGAATTCATTTGTCCTAAATTATCTGGATAATTTGTGGTTATGGGTATAGCCTATGCCTACTTGCACAACCAGTTAAATTATTATAACTGAAATAATCAGTATCAGGACCACCAATCAAATCAGCCTAATCTCCTCCTGCCTTCCTCAGCAGATCTCTCTCCATTTGCACACACTCATGCTCAAACATCCTCAACATTTCTCTATCCCAATGATAGCGGATCTTCGGCTGCTAAAGATCAAGCCTCTTTTCCCAAAACCTGATATCTCCTTCTTCATTCCCCTACAATTCAACTCTATCCCTTGAAATTTCACTCTACCTCTGGCTGCCCTTCCATTCTACCTTCTGTAACTCTCACACTATAAATAACAAATCTCCTTTCATTTTAAAACCCTTCCTCTTTTATTCCATCTTTTGGAGTCCACTGAGACTTGCTTCCTTCTAGATATTATATTACAGATAACATTATATCTTTTTTACCATTGCTTAGAATTCCTGCCCCAATTCCCCTCTTATTCCCCCCCCCCAATAAAACACATTGCTCCTGGTGCAGGAACTGATGTGTTCCTTGTTTCCCATCATTACTTCCATAGTCTAAAATTTATTATTCGGTTCTGACTATTACCTAATCACTCTCAAGACATTCTCCCTTCTTTTTTCAAATAGTTCAGTGTCCTTCACTCCAACTCCTGCCCCCATAATTAATCAATCAATCAATATTTTTTAAGTGCCTAATATGTGCCAAGCAATGTGCTAAATGTTGAGGATACAAAGAGACAAAAGACAGTCCTTGCCCTAAAGAAGCTTAGAATCTAATGGGAGAGAGAATATATTTAAAATAATATATACAAAACAATCTATTGTAATGGTTATGGGATTTGAAGATCTTCCATGCCCCTTGAACTTGCTGACATAGCAGAAAGGGGTGGGGCAAGAGGAAGACAGAGCCCATCTGGAGCAAGTTGAGTGACTGCAAGCAGGGGCTGTGGTGGGAACTTTTTTTTTTCTTTTGAGCCAGCCAGAATTTCTGCAGAGGACTGTGGGGACAGGAACTACAGAGCTGCTGGGAGTCAGCTGCATGGACCTTGAGCAGTTGCCATGAGTGAGGAGAGGAGGCTCTTTGCCTGAGATAGCCTGTTCTGTTTTAAAGGATTGAAAATGTGGATGTTTACTGGTGGCTTTGACTTTCTGCTTTGGGGACTCAGTTTTCTGATATTTGAATAAATGTTCTAGCTATGTCTCCCATGTAGAAAGCCTATTACATTTTGTGATTAATAACCATATCAGCATATTTTTAGTTACTGTAAACATTGTGAATACTGCATTGTTGATATACCTATATACAAGATAAATAGGAAATAATTAACAAAAGGAAGGGACTAGGCTAAGAAGGGTTTCAGGCTTCTAGTACTAGAGCATTTCAATGTACATGTTGAGAGTACTTCATATACCTTAACATCCCATTTCTTCAGTCTACTCAAATCCTATGAACTATTTCTCTCATTCACCTTTGTTATACACAGAAACAGATATACCCTCTGTCTTGCTATCACCCCTAATTGTTTCCATGATTAAGAATTCAGAAATTTTCATATGAAAATATAGGTTTTTAGCCTTCTAACTTTTCCAATGCCTTTATGGCCCATTTTTCTGTTCTTCATGCTCACTGTGTCCTATAATCTCTCTACTTCTAAATGTTTTCACAGGCCATTAACTCTGACATAGTTGTGTCCTCCCTTTCCTGTCTTGAGCCTCTTATAAATAAATTCAACTCTATACTATCCTCTACAATGAATTCCCTTGCTTACTTTTCTTATTGTTAGACACACTTTCCCAAACCCAAATGGATTACTCACACCAATAGTCTCCTTCCTTCCTATTCATGTACTGCTGAAAAGAACTGGAGAAAATCACAAAGCCATGTTGACTGGAACCACTATAGTTTTCTATTATACAATTCCAACTGGGCCCTCACTTCATCAAGGTAATTCTCTTATACTACACTGATCAATTCACTCTTCCACGTGTTGAGGTTTAGGGGTGCTAGAACCCCAAAATAGTGACATGCAGGTCCTGCCTGAAGGAATTTGACCCAAGTTTTCTTTCAGTCCAAGACAAATTTCTTTAGAACACTGAAAGACAGTGGACATGATTCTAAAATTTTCCATATTGGCCAGACTCTTAAGGAAGCTGAGCATTTGTATGGCTAATACAAGCAGGCCAGATTGAATCTGAGCACTTTCATGGAAGCAAGATAGAGCTTAAACACAGAAAGACTGTAGAAAGGATCTAGTAATGGCCAAGTAGTCTGAGGTGACTAGAGGAGGGGTCTAGGGATAACAGATAATGGAGGGTTGGGTTAGGTTAAAGGTAACAGAGAATTGAGCTTAGCCATAGTGAAAGGCCAGTCAAGGGGATAATAGCCTCAGGTGAAACAGCAGATCAAATGGGAAGATTCGAGGAGAGTTCAAAGGGGTTTCCAGAGCATGTACCCTGTCATAGCTGCTTAAAAAATTCACAGAAGTAACCCCCAGCTCTTTCAGCTCTCTTAAGAAAAAAAAAAACTTACAGAGAGATCTCTATACACCCTCCCCACTCCCCCACTCCCATCTCAGATAACTCAGATATCTTCTTCTCTCTTTATCTTCTTGGTCCTTCTCTTTGACAAGGCAAATCTCTCAACTCCCACCCTTGCACCAATCCTTTCCACTCTTCTCTAGTAAGTGGAGAACAAAGGATAAACAACAACTCTTGAGTAGTCGAGCTGCCCCAGTGGGGACCCAATGGTCAGTTCTAGTTGGGCAATGAAGCTGCTTCCTTCCTCCTCCCTCCTCCTTTTCCCCTCATTCCCCTTCAAATTCCCCTTTCCACATAGGGTATCATACTCTTTCCACACAGGGTATCATACTCTTTCCCACAGGTGCTCCGTCCAAAGGAATGTAAATATGTGATGGTGAAACCTAGCAAAATATCTTGGGGGTTTATGGATAGATTTCTTTCTTAAAGACCATGTCTTAGACCCAAATCCCTCTGGTTCTCGTTGATTGACCAACAACAGGTCCCAGCCCAAGCACCACTTAGTGGTCATTGCTTGGGCCCTGAGGGCTCAGTATGAATGAAAGAATAATTGGGATTTTTTGGATAGAAATCTTCTCCTAGATTGATTGTGTGTGTGTGGTTTGTTTTTTTTTAATTAGGTAAAAGGGGCCATTCCTTGGCTCTCAGTAGCCTTAATCACTGAATGGGTAATGCCTCAGTCAAAGTGAGAACTCAGAAAGATCTCAGCTGAAAAAGGTTAAGGTCTCCAACTTCATTCTGGACATCTCTTGTCCTCCTGATCTATAGCTTGCCACTTGACCCAGATGGTTCTGGAGGAGAAAATGAGGCTGGTGATTTTGCACAGCCCTGCCTCACTTAAAACTAAATTCCTTGCAAGTCACTGCTTCACCTTCCTGATGTCATGATCCTCCTGAAAAATGAAGGACAAACAACTCTCTAATCTTAAATCTTTCCTTCCCTACTGAGTAGGGTATACTCACTGCGCCCTTTGTGAAGATTCCTCAGAATGAGAAGAAAGAGAAACTATCTGGAAACCTGAGATAGACTTTTGTAAGACTGGACAGACCCAAGTCCTGGGTTTACACAATCTAGGACCCTTCCCCCCTTCCCTTGCTGTCATCAGCATTAGGCCCCTTGCAGGAGTTTTAGTCCTCCACCCTTGTATGCCACACCCTTAAAAGTATTACGCCCTTTTTCAGGAGTTTTTGACCTCCACCCTTGCTTGTGACCTTTTCCCCTCTCTTGCTTGTCCTTTACCAAATAAGGACATTGATGATACCTTAGCTCCCTGTCTCACCTCCCTGCCAATAGGAGATAGTGATGGGCTTCTTTGTTATCTGCCATTGGGTTAGATTTTTGCCAAGACTAAGAGCCCACCTCCCAGTCAATGGGAGAAGGGACAGGCAGGGGGAGGGAGCTGGACTCTTAAGGAAGCTGAGCATTTGTATGGCTAATACAAGCAGGCCAGATTGAATCTGAGCACTTTCATGGAAGCAAGATAGAGCTTAAACACAGAAAGACTGTAGAAAGGATCTAGTAATGGCCAAATAATCTGGGGTGACTAGAGGAGGGGTCTAGGGATAACAGATAATGGAGGGTTGGGTTCGCCCTCTTCCTGCTGGGGAAGAGAATAAAACTTCCTGTTCCTTCCTCAAGATACCTCTGACTTTATTCTTGGGTAGGGGATTTTTCGGGTCCCCATACCCTACACACTACTGATTCCTTCCCTGCTACCTAATGGGGAGCTAAAGATGGACCCCTAAAATGGACCCCATGTGGCCCAGGTCTCCAGCATTTACCTGGGGCACTTGGCCTTTGCCAATTAATCCTTTCAACTGTCCTTCCATTGTGACTCTCATTATCTATACCTGGCTCTCCCACCCTAGATCACCATTCCTTAACTCCATCTAGACCTCTAGTGTTACCTCCCAGTCACCTCAGATTACTTGGCCACTCCTAGATCACATCCAGATCTTCCCACAGTCTTATGTTATAAAAGGCCCATCCTGCCTCCATTAAAGTACTCAAATTCCTTAAGAATCTGGGTTGCCTGCATTAGTGATACATATGCTCAGGTTCTTAAAATGTCTCCCACCCCAACCAGTATTTTAATAAACCTTGTCTCTGACTGAAAGAAGGCTTGGATTGAATTCACTGGAGGCAGAACATTAGTAGTTTGCCCTTGAATTTTGGGGGTCCTAGCACCCTTAGACCTCAACACTACCTATACCCAAGTTCACGTTTATCACATGCTAAAAAAAACAAAAACAAACATAAGAAATTTCCATTTAATCCAACTATTAGCCCTGTTAGATCTGACAATCATTTAATATCTTTTTTTTTTAAATCATTAAGAGCAGGGGGCGGAGCCAAGATGGCAGCGTAGAAGCAGTAACATATCACAGCTCTCACATAGCCACCCCAAAATACCCATAAAATAGGACTCTAAACCAATCCTAGAACTCCAAAACGCACACAAAGATACTTCCCACTAAAGTCAGCTCGGCTAGGAGGAACCATATC
>JAQQSU010016441.1:0-10938 GCA_028627135.1 Pseudochirops cupreus
TGACTTTCTGGTTTTGGGACTCAGTTTTCTGGTATTTAAATGAATGCACTATCTATATTCCTTATGTAGAGAGCCTGTTCCATTTTGTGATTAATAACTATATCAGCATATTTATAGTTACTGTAGGCATTGTGAATACTGCATTGCTGATACAGAGGATTTACATTATCTAGTTTCACTTAAACTAACTCTTACAAAAGAAGCAAGGGGCTTCAAAAAATCCTTCATAGAAACAGTGAAATAAAGATAAGAATATTGTAAGGACTAGTAAATAATGAGAAAATGGTGGCACTAATATTTCTGCTCCTGGTAAATGCCCTCCACCAGATACACATGAAGACAAAAGCAATGGAGATCTAGATGGTCATAGCTGACAAGAAATCAGCCAAGAATTATTAGAAGCAATCAAGATTTGTAATATGCATTCACACACTATTATTATTGACAAATCTCATCCTAATTGTATATTGTGTTTTGAGAAGTCAGGTAATGATATAATAAAGCCATCTCAATTTATAAGACCTTTTTAAAACTAGGCTTTTGTTCATAAAAATGATGGGTGTCACATATAAACATTCTCATATTCTAAACAAATTGGAAATAGAATATTCTATCCTGTTTAAAAATCTTTCAAATGAAAACTTTCAGTAGGTTTTGAAGATAATTGACAAAAATTGTTTTTTTTAAATCAAATACTTTCTGATAAATTTGCAACAATAACTGATTGACATTAGGCAAGATGGAAATCTGTTATCAAAATTTTTAAAAGCTTTGTGCAAATTACAGAAAGTGAGAAGATGACCCAATCAGAGAGTTTTAAAGATGCAGCTAATTCTTGTTATGCAGCCAAGGACAAAAGGCTGCTTCCAACTATGCAGTAAGCCAACACAGAATGTACACACATGCCCCATTCCTCCTGTCTCCCAAAAACTGGCCCCCAGTGCCTCCCCTACAGGTGATAACATTTTTAGGTGGTCCAAGCATGCATCAAACTCCCATTACATTAGGTAACACTGAGGGAAAAGGCACTAAAAGCCGGGGAATTCAGGAAAGATTTCATGTAGAAGGTGGTGCTTGAGTTATATTTCAAAGGAATTCCAAGAGGCAGAGGTGAGGAGGGAGTGCATTCCAGGCAAGAGGGACAGCTAGAACAAAGGCACGGAGACAGGACATATAGGAGATAGTGTTACATTTGAGAAAAAGCAAGAGCACCATTTAGGTTGAATTGTAGAGTACATGTAGAGCAATAATTGATAAGAAGACTAGAGAGGCAGGATGGGACCATGTTGTAAGGAAATTTAAATTACAAAGAGGGTCCACTAAAGCTAATTAAGCAGGATAGCAACACAGTATGACAGGTAGTTTAGGAAAATCACTTTGGTGGCTGTGTAGAGAAAGGATTAAAGCAGGACAAGATTAGAGGCAGGAAAATCAATTAGAAAGCCAGAGAAATAGTCCAGGCAAGAGGTGATGAGGTCATCATAATAGTTCTATCAGTGGAGAGAAGGGTGCAGTTGCTAGAGACGGTGCAGAGGTAAAAATGACAAGATTTGGCAATAGAGGACACATGTGGGGACATGAGAGTGAGGAATCAAGGATGATACCAATGATGAAGAGGATGGTGGCATGTTCACACTGTAGTTTAGAGCCAGGGTAGCTTCTGTAGATGAAAAAGAATGTCCCCTCTTGGTAACACATACCCATAACACTCTCCCTCCTCACCTCAGCCACATAAAATCCCCTAGCTTCTTTCACAGTTCTGTTTCTGTACCATGTCCTATGCAAGGCTTTTCCTAATCTCTTCCCCTTCCCTTACAGTTGTTCACACTCCTGTCCTCTTGAAATGATTTCCTACTATAGAAACCAGATTAGCTATCCATTTCTAAAACTATTCTTTTAGTTAGACTGGAAAGATTCTCAGTTTTTCCCCTTTTTTCTACAAATAGAATGCTCCTCTGCCCAGGAAGATATTGTCCAGTCATTAAAGCCAGTCTATTCTAAGTGACCCTTAGCTAAGCCTTAAATTTATGCCCTTCTTTGGTTTGTATGACAAGACACTAAAATCTAGACATTAGGGAAATATGTGGAATGACCATATACTCAGGCCTTTGGGATGAGAGAAGGAGGTTAGAATCCTACCTCAATTAATCACAGAAGTGCCTAAAAACAAGTTGAATCAATAAATGAATAAAAAGTATAAACTATCTGTGAACAAACAATTTTAGAATATGGGTGCTTCGATCACTGAATGAAGGCAGATGACTGCCATGTAGGAAACATCTTATGACTAGCTGAAAGAGTAAGATGCTTCCCTTGGCCCATACATAATGACAGCAAGTCAGTAAACAAGGTGAACCCATTAAGTGCTGGGAGAGCTATAGCTTGGAGGATTCCAGTTGGAAGCAAATCCCCAAATGGGGTGGGGGAGAGAGTTGTTTCTCCATTTTGATCTCCTCTTCACTGCCACCTCTCACGATCCATTGACTATGTCACCAAAGAGACTGGACTGGTAAGAACCTGACACACAGTAGGCACTTAATAAATGTTTCATTGAATAATTCTTATCGTCCCCAGTTTTGTCAGGGACACACAACTTACAAACACGAAATTAATATTTAAAAATCAACAACTGAGACAAAAATAAAATAGAGTTAAAACATGACCAGGTGGATTGGATTAATCAGAAACTATCTATAAAAAGGTAACTTTGAATTGAGGACTATTCAAAGTGAAGCAACATGGATGGAAAAAAAAAAACATTTGAAAAGGTCCTCAGAATAGCCTTGCAGACAAAAGAAAGCTGTGTACACTGGATGATGGAGAAGTTATCTGAACTAAAAGTGAGATGAGTATACATGTCAAATATAATGTCTAGTGCTGATCATTAGTAAACTGCAGAGAGTCAGGAAGAGGGTGGCCAGGGCAACTGGGGGACTAGGAAGCACGTGTTATAAAGATCAGTTGAAGAAATTCAGTATGTCTGGCCTAGAAATGGAAAGCCTAGCTGTCTTCCAGGATCTGAAGGGCTGTTTCACAGCAGGGAGATTAGACTTAGCCTGCATGGTCACAGAGGACATAAATAAGAACAGGGCAGAGATGAGGGACGAACTTCAGGTTAATATGAGGAAAACCTTTAATCATCTGCTCTGTCCAAAATGAGCAGCAGTTGCTATAGTAGGTAGTGCATTCTCTGTCCTTGGAGCTCTCCTATTGGAGCCTAGCTGAATACTTCTTTGGGATGCTGTGAAGGGTATTCTTGTTCAGGCATGGATTGAACTAGATAACTGCTGAGGGTTTTTCCAACTTAAAGGTTCTATCATTCTAGGAATGATTAAAATATGGCCAAAAGAAACCAAGTATGTTTGTTTTCCTAGAGGAGGGGCAGTGAAGAAAGGGAGAATGGGAAAAAGAAGAAAGTTGCATAATTATAAGCAGTCAATATTCTACTGGAGCAAATGGGAATTTTGCGATTCTCATGCCTTAGTACTTTGGACTATGTGAAATACATAGGATGGGTTACAGAGTAAAGAACCTAATATATGTGATGATATGCATCTGGTTTGTATGACACAAAATTCATTTTAAAAAATGTTTCACTTCCTTATTTTCATCATCATAAAGCAACTTCATAATTGCCTTATGCAAAATTTGGCTGTCTCCCATTGGCCTTTGGTGGTTTATGACAGAGTCAAAAGAATAAAAAATAATAATAAAAGAAAAAAACCAACACATTGCTACACTGAAAGAAATGTGTAGAGCTGGCCATAGAATTTTTTATATATTTGTCATGCATGTGTATATAAAACACGAAACATTCTGTTACTAAGACAAGCTGCTGCTAATTGGTGTGATGAACACTGCAAATCTGATCTACTTTTTGGTGTCAAAACAAAGAGAACAATGTAATGTCAAGGATGTCAAAACAGCCAGATATTATTTAGTCTCATTCTCTTCATGGCTTTTTTTTTTGCTTGCTAATATCTGACTGTCTTGGAGTTATTCTATAGGATGTTTTGCTATGAATATAGCCAAGTAAACCTGACCTTTCTTGTATCAACCCTAGAGTGACTCCCCAAACACTCTTCTCTTACTCAAAAAACCCTCTTTCTCTCCCCAGAAAAGACTGATTGTAAGGGAAATAACTCTACTGAGACATCAGGAAATTACAAACAGGGCTAGTGAAGCTATTCTGCACTCATTTGGAGCATCAGGCTTCCATTAGCATTTCCATGTAATTCTATGCACACATCTAGATGTGAATCTCTCTCTCTGAGGCTATACTCAGAAATGACTTACTGTATGCTGGGAAGTACATGACTCTCCTATGTAACTTGCACAAAAATCAATTTTCATTGACAAGAGCCTTGGTCTGCAACAGGGAGAGCGAATTTGCTATATAGAAAGATTAAAAAAGAAGAAAAGAGAACGAGGGGCAAGAAACATCAGTGGCATGACTGAAAGCACTGACACAGATGCCATCCTGAACCTTTTTTACTGGCCCCCTCCTTTGCCAAAAAGCTGGATGAAAACATTGAGGCAGCCTTTAGGCAGCTTATTCAAGCAGATCCTGACAATGAAAGCACTAGGGGGTTAATCTTTACATAAGAATAAAATGGTTTTAAACAATTTCTCCAATGTACTGGATGAGGTGAAGCATCCTTTTCTTAAGTCTCAGCCATCCATGTCATCCTTTTTTCTTCCACTTGCTTCTGAAAATACAGATACTCACTGCTCTCCAACAAGGAGAAATGTTCCCTGTGTGGAGCCACTTGGGATGTTTTTACTAGGTAGTGAAGGGAAACATGTAGTACAGCTCCCTGAAATCCAACAGCCTACTCCACCAGCTCAACCAACAATGCATTTCCATTTAGTGCTGCTCTTTCCACTCAGGTATCTTATCCCATACCACCCTAGAAAATCTCCTCCCTCTTTAAGACCCTGTTTATTTGATGCCATAAGCATTTAAGAAGTCAGAAGCTTCTTTAAACCTTTTCAGAATCCAAGTGCTGGATTTATCCTACACAGGTCACAGGGGCACATGTATGTTACATGCAACATACCATGAATAAAGATTGTCACTAATATTGAGACTGGCCTGTTAACATTCACATTAATCATAGAAAACTGAATGCTACATTTAAAGAAAGATTTTCACTCGTTGTTACTACTCTATAATATTCCTAAATATTAATCCATCAAGTATGAACCTGATGCCTATCTTGTCAATAATATATTAGATCTAGGTCTAACCCTACACAAAAAATTGAAAGACCTGATAAGCCAAAAGTAATTTTACACCAAAATGTATGTGATGTGTTTTTTTTCCTGCAACAGATTTTTCCCCTAATTGTTTTATGTAGGCCAATACTAATTTAATTTTCATTTTTCAAAGAAACCATTTGAGTACTGGACAGAGGAAATCCAAGAATAGTCGAAATATTCATGGGAGCCAATCTTATAAAATATTTGTCATAATGCATATACAGATAACTGAGCATGGTTTGTGTGGAGTTGGGGAGCAGAGGAGAGAGATATATACTCAAAAAGAATGCAGTGGCTACAGATGCCAGTAGCAAGAGTGTCATAACATATTTTTAAAATTTAAAACCACCTTTTTGATGTAGACAGTGTAAGAAAAGGGCACTAGTCTGACTTGGGATGTTATATACCCCCTTATGTATTTCAGACCTAGGCTTAAATACACTGCTATATTGTTCCTGAGCTTCAAAAATTCAGCAAATGGCATTTGTTGTGATGTCACTAGGCCTGTTGTTAATACCATGGACTGCTCTGCTAACCAACCAATCCAACTGCATTCAAGGAATGGGCCTAAATAATCCTTGTTCCTAAGTCAATTATTTGGAAATAGAGGCCATAATGTGAGATTTACTATGATACTGTTAACTTTGGAGTGAATTGAAGTGTTTGTAGCATCTGTAAAATTGACTGATAGTTTCTCATCCTGCCAGCAGTTGTGCAGAGAATAAGACTTTTATGTTCAGAAAAGAAGCAAGGTCAAACAACTACAAAGGGTAGGCTGGAAATACTCCTTCTGATCTTGCAGAAATATACTGGTCTAGGCTGTGCTTCAGTGGAGAGGCTGTGAGAGGAGAGGGGCAGTGCCTGGAGAACAAAAGAGCCAGGGTTGTGGCCTCAGAAAAACAAACACATGCTAAAATGTTTGAAGGATTGATGAGATGGAATAAAGTATTCCACATGGTCCACTCCATGAGGTAGAAAATACCCTTGGTCATGTTGAGCAAGGATGACCCACACTGTAGTACTGAAGAGTCAAAAAGATAACTGTATTGACTACAGGAGCAGTAAGTTTCAATCTCGAAAAAACAGATGTGTGAGTGATATAAACCTCCAGAGAAAAATGTTCCACCTGGAGGCCAAGGAATCTGTTTCCCCCTACAAAACTGGCCTCAAGAGAGCTTTTTGGTGGTGATTGTGGTGGTTGTTGTTGTTTCAATTCCCCCTTACCAGTAGAAAAGAAATCCAGGGCTTTGAGGGTATTGATGCCTTGAAGGGGTAGAACCACATCTGTTATGATCTTGCCACATTATTCAGTTGGTTACCATGATTTTTTAAGCAAAGCATAGAGTTCCAGAGCATCTATCAAATATCCCCTTTTGATTGGCATGTATTTATTGTAAAGAGTGCTTAAGTTTCCAGGGAATTCTTCCTTCTTAGACCTTTCATGACTTTTCCCATTCTTTTCTGGTAGTCATTACTTATGTGGTATGCCATATTTTCTGACAGATGATCTGTCCACTTGCATGGTACTGAATCTCATGATATCCCAATAATTGCATTGCACATTAGGAGGAGTCTGGACTGGCCTATGGGATTCCTCTAGTTTGAGTCTTAGTTAAACTTGTTTTAAATAAAAATCAACCTTTCCTGAGACACTTTGTCAGAGGAGCTTAAAAGGCTTCCCTGGGACACAGAGGGCAATACCATGATCAGCAGCAGCATAACTAGAATCAAGACCTTGGCAGTAAACAATAACTCACAGGAAAGTAACTGATTATATCTACTTAACCTACTAATATGAGGGAAGACATCTGGAAGTTAGGAGTATTATGAATACACACAAACACATATATGTATATATACACATGTATACATATATGTATATTGAATGTTAGGAAAATTGGGAATGTATGTTAGTATAAAATAATATATGTTGATATATGAATATGTATATAAGTATATGCATGCATTCATGCATGTGTGTATAGTTACTCTTGTCCCATGCAAGCTGTTCCTCTCCAGAGTATTGGCCCATATGATTTGGGATTTTTTAAGACATGGTGCAGTACCCCCTTCTTAGTATGTCATTGGTATTTGGGTTTTCTCATATGTGCCCCATTCAAATAAGACAGAATAGCTGGTTTACTTGGCAGCCAGTTTAGGAAATGTAGGCAAGTCAATAAACTTTACACTCAAGGTCCCTGTGACTGGCATGTAGGCACAATCTCAGGGTCAGGGAAGAGGCAGGAGGAGAAGAAAATGAAAGAGGAGGAGGAGAGGGTGAAGAAGATAGTTAATTTCCAAATTTCCAAAATAATATTATATAAAATATGTATATTTATAAAAGTCACAAAATCATATATATTATACTCATGTATAGTATGTATAATTTTGGAAATACATAATGTATTATTTTGAGAATTTTATAGCTATCTTCATCTTCTTTCTCATCATCGTTTTCCTCCTCCATTCCTTCTACCTTCTTCTCTCTGTTCCCTGAAACTGAGACTGTACCTATCAGATGCCAAATGTAGGGATGAAAAGAGCAACATTCTGTTCTATGTAAAGGCCTCTGTGAGAAGTGCTTGATACTAATGAGACACTTAGAAAAGGTGCTACACCAGGCCTTGGCTCCTGCACAGCTTCTATTCTATCCAAAATTCACTGGAGCCAATATTCTGGAGAGGAATGGCCTACAAGGAACTACTGAAAGTGCATGCTCCAATTTCCTACCATCGTCATGATCCATACAACATGCTCCTCCTACCATCCCTGCAGCACACACCCTTGCCCTTTACCTGGCTAGTCGTACTTCACAAAAAATTCAAGGGAAAAGCTAAAGAAGGGAGCCCTGACCTCTACGTTGCAGATACTTTAAAATATATGTGTGCACATATGTGTGTGTGTGTATATATATATAATATATATGTCTATATATATATATGTATATGTGTATGTCTATGTGTATGTATATGTGTATTTATGTATATTTACTGGCATATATTATTGTTCTGTCATCTACATTTTCCCTTATACACTTATCTCTCTACTTCCTTCAGTATTTTTCTACGCTTCCCCCACTTTTTGCCATCTTTGCCAATTGCCCAGGTATGTGGTTAATTCTCAGAGTTGTTTTAATTTGCATTTCTCATTTTACTATTGACTTGGAACATTCTTTCATGAATTTGTTATTAGTTTGCAATTCTCTTCTGTTCAGAACTATGTGTTCACATCCTTTGATTGTGGTTCTGTTCAAATAAGCCCTTCAACTTTCTAGGACTTTTACTCACACCCATTCCTTAAGTAGCACTCAATGCCCTCAACATTGTATTGGTTCTAGCAGAGACCACCTCTGTTTATAGTTAATCTATCCCATCTCTTCTTCTGGTCTTTATTTTCCTTGGTGTCATTTCCATTTACTGATCATGAACTATGATTATAGAATCCACATGTGACAGCTCTACCATCAGTAATGAAAAGAAAACTATTATACAGTTTGTTTATAGAAAACTTTACAGATATTTTGTATTTTTTGTTTGTGTTCTAATTGAACACTAAAATAGCCTTGAATGATTGGGTCTCACCAAGCTGCTATGAGCTTCTCCTGTCCCCCCCTCCCTGCTGTTTCTTACTATTTTATGGGGTAATATTTTTCTTCCACCATCCTCATTGAATTTCTAAACCAGTCATTCTCTTGGCTTCAATGGCACTCTGGGTGGCAAGGAGATCAATTATTTGCTGCCTAAGGTAACTTGTAGGCCTTTTTGGCATTATAATGGCAATAAATTTACATTTCTTAGGCTTGCTTAGGAAATGGTGATAGTCTTTGTCAATGTCTGTTCTTTCTTCTAATTTGGTATTGATTTTTATCCTTGCTCTAACAAATCAGCAGCCTGAATGTACAAAGACAGCAAATTTGGAAATGACTCTCATGTCAGAAACTAATCATTTTCTAACTGCTAAAATATAAGAAATATTCTTTTTTTGGTGCTCATCCTGTCGACTGCCTCCATATTTTCTTCTCAAAGAAAGTACTCATTGTGTGTGTGTATGCATATGTGTGTGTGTGTGTGTGTATGTGTGAGAGAGAGAGAGAGTGTCTTCCATGTAGTCTATAAACTTTTGTCCTTTCTTGTATCTTATTCCTGAACCATGTTTCCCAACATGTTTTCCTCTGTCTACTATGTCCACATTAGCACTGTTTATTACAATGCATCCTGATTTAATTAGGTGGGCCTTACTGAATTGTTTGTAGAAATTCTCTACTTTCTCATCTTCTGCAACAAATGTAAGTACATAATCTGTAAATCATCTCATGGTTATCATTTTATATATGATTATCTCAAGCACTACAATATGAAATGACCAAATGAGCCATGGAATTATGTATATTGAGATGTATGATAAAAACAACTGCCAGTTGTATCACCTGATTCTCCACAGGAACCATCTTGAGCTGTACAGTTCCATTCCTGCTACTGTTACTGCTGATACAGAAGGGAACCACACCAGACTAAGGACCATCCAGATACATGAAACTTTCAATTGAAGTAGGAAAATTTAGCTAAAGAATTCAACACTAAAAGGGCATCCTACTGGCAGCTCCCTTGATCTCTGGAATGTCATATTCCAGGCCCTTCGATCCCTTAATTTAGAAGCTGCTAGATCCTGAGTTATCCTGATTGTGTTTCCACAATATTCAAATTGTTTCTTCTTGGTAGTTTGTAATATTTTCTCCTTGATCTGGGAATTCAGGAACCTGGCTATAACACTCCTAGGAATTTTCTTTTGGGAATCTTATTCTTTTTTTTTTCTTTTTTTAAATTCATTTATTTATTTTCTTGTTTACATCATTGATTTCCACGTGATTTTGAGTTACAAATTTTTTCCCCATCTTTCCCCCGCCCACCACCCCAAAACAGCCATCCCACTGTATAACCCCTCCCCCAATCTGCTCTCTCCAATATCCTCCACCATTGGTAGGGCAAGAAGGATTTTCCTACCCCAGTGCCTGTATATCTTAATTCCCAGCTGCATGTAGTTAATAATAATGATAATAATTATATATATACAAATATATTTTTAACATTTGATTATAGAACTTTAAATTCTAGATTCTTTCCCTTCCTCCCTCCTCACTCACTCCCACTAGAAAGAGAAGCAATTCAATACAGGCTGTACATGTGTAGTTACGCAGAACATCTGCACAATGAACATATTGTAAGAGACTGATTACATGTCCCTCCTTCCTATCCCGCACTCCCCTTGTTCTAGTCTCTGCTCTGTCCCTGTCCCTTTACAAAAGCGTGTGCTTCCAGCAACCATCCCTCCACCCTTCCCTTCCCTCCATCATCCCACCTCTCATCCCCATTCCCCCTACTCTCCTGTGTGGCAAGATATCCAGTTTAGAGTTTATGTCATTCCTTTCCTAAGCCAAATTCAATGAGAGTAAGGTTGACCCTTTCCCTTTTGACTACCTGTTCTTCCCCTCCATTGTAACAGTCATCCCTTGCCTCTTATATATGAGATGATTAACCCCATTCTGTCTTTCTCTGTCTCCTCTCCTTCTATTCCTCTCCCACCTCAGAATTTCACCTTTTAAAGTATCCTCCCTTCCTATTCAATTGATCCTGTGCCCTCTATGTACACATATATACACATACTCAGATATGTATTCAT
>JAQQSU010016442.1:0-10938 GCA_028627135.1 Pseudochirops cupreus
ATATGTACACACATACATATACATACACATACATAGACATACACATACATATATATACACATACATATACATACACATACATATACATACACATACATGTACATGTCTATATAGGAGGATATATGTGCATATGAATACATATGTGAGTGTGTGTATATATGTACAGGTTTACATAGACAAAGGGCACAGGATCAATTGAATAGGAAGGGATGATATTCAAAAAATAAAATAAAGAGGTGAGAGAGGAAGATAATGAGAGGAGATAGGGAGAGACAGAACAGCATAAATATATCTCATATAAAAGACACAAGGGAAAATTGTGACAGTGGAGGAAAAGAACAGGAAGGCAAAAGGGTCAACCTGACTCTCATTTATTTGGCTTAAGGAGGGAATAACATACACACTAAATTGGGTATCTTACCCTACAGGAAAGTCAGGGGAAGGGGATAAGAGGGGGTATGATAGACAGGAGGGCAGATTGTTGGGGAGGGTAGTTAGAAGCACACACTTTTGAAAAGGGACAGTGTCAAAATAGAAAAATAGAACAAGTGTGTGGGGCAGGGTAGGATGGAGGGAAATATAGTCACTCTTTCATAGATCCACTATGGAAATGTTTTGCATAACTACACATGTACAACCTATATTGAATTGCTTGACTTCCCAGTAGGTGTAGGTGATGAGGGCAAAGGGGAAAGAATCTCGAATTCAAAGTTTTTAACTCAAATATTTAAAATTATTATTATTATTATTATTATTATTATTATTATTATTATTATTTATTCTACATGCAACTGGGAAATAAGATACACAGGCACTGGGGTATGGAGATCCATCTTGCCCTACTGGAAAGTTGGAGGGGGATGAGGGAGGATACAGGAGAGAGGAGGTTGGAGGAGGGGGTATTCAGTGAGATAGCTGTTTTGGGGTGGTGGGTAGGGGAGAGAGAGGGAGAAAATTTTTAGCTTGAAATCTTGTGGAAATAAATATTGTAAACTAAAAATAAACATAAAATTTAAAAAAGGGAAATTTTCCTGATCCCACTAGATGTTATGCCTTCCCACAATAATAAACATATTTTGTTTTTCTCTGTGTCTATGTACATATGTTTTATATCTATAGTATGGTTTGCAAATATTTATACGTATATAAGTTAACTTCTCTTATAAAATGTAAGGTCCTTGAGATCAGGGACTATAAGCTTTTATTGTCTTTGTATGCCAAGCGTTTAGCACCTTTTGGGTATTTAATGTTTGTTGAGTACTTGACTGAGACATATACATAAAAGTAGTGTCTTGGTGTCAAAGGATATAAACACTTTAGTGACTTTTCTTGGATAATTCCAAATTGGTATCCAAAATGGTTGAACTATTTCATATCTCTAACCAAAGTATATTAGTGTTTCTTTCTCATACTCTCATTGTCAGTTGTCTCATTGTCTCATGCCAATCTCCAGCAGTGATTATTTGCATCTTTCATTATATTTGCTACTTTCATGCTGTAAGATGAAATCTCAAAGATGTACTTAAAAGTCTTATATTTTTTAATACCAGTATGCACTCAGTGATGATTTATCACTATGAGTCATGTAGCACTATAGTCTCTGATGAAGTGAAGTTAAGGGTAAATCAAAAGGGCAATATGAAGGTTCTTGGTTTGTGTGATCAAATTACAAAAAAGACATTTTAAAAAGAAAAATAATGAAATTCTGTAAAGGATGTCATTAAATAAATATGTGATTAAAAAACAAAATGGTCTAACCATGGCAAAAGCAAGGCACAGTCCATATTCCACTGGTATCCTTGTGATGCCAGTAGAACTCAAAAATGTTTCCTAGTATATGGGGAAGGAGCTTCTGTGGTGAATCCTTGAAAGTTCAGAAGCAGGAAGTCACATGGAATGGCCATCATGAATGGGTAATGTGCATTGTCGGGGAGATCATACACATTTTTGTGATTAAAAAAGTCATTGCAGAGCATTGCAGCATTCTCTGATTATTAGTGAGCTGAGGCAAACTTTCTTGTGACTTTTTTAGTTTCTAATTCTTTTGAAAACCATAAATATAATTGCATCACTCCTTTCTTGAGGGAATGACCATTGGATTAATATATTTGGGTCAATGTCCTACAAATCTTAAATGCCAGATTCTTTTTTTTAAAAAGTCAATGCGAATATTTTTCCCCTTTGAACATTTTTCTTGATATACTAGTTGTGTTGCTTTTGTTCATGAATAATCTTTAAAAATGTATGTAATTTCAAAGTCTTTTATCATTTGATATCATTTCTATGCCTTTTTAGGTTGAGAATTTTTTCTCTAGCAATAGTTCTGGAAAAAAAAACTTTCTACATTTTTTGTGATATAACTTATTTTACATCACATATTAGCTTGGAATTTATTGTAGTAAATGGGAAAGGATGCTGTTCTAAGCCTACCTTTCGCCAAACTGCTTCTAGTTTTCCATAATTCTTGATGAATCCAGGGAGCCCTTCCCCAAATTATTGGTGTTCTTAGGATTATCAAATCTCACTGTGCTATATTCAATTGCATCTGGGTCTTGCAAATCTAGCCTGTTTCAGTAATTTACTCTTCTATTTTTAAACTGGTACTTAAATATTGTTATTATTACTTTATAGGTTCTGGCAATGCTATATCCCCTTCAGTTCTGCTTTTAAAATTCCTTTCTTATTATTCTTGAGATGTTGGAATCCATTTTCCTCCAAATTATTTTATTGCCAAAAATAATCCTCAGTCTTCATTGACTATGTGCTTACAGATATTTTGTGACATCTGAATACTCTCCAAACTATGAGTTCTCACCAATGTGTTTACCTTTACTAGTTACCTAGATGACACATAGTTTATAATAAAATAATTTTAATTAAATATTAAAGAAATCAAAGTAATAACAGATTACCCATCACCACTATCACCATCATCATAAAATTCTGAGTTTAACCTCCCAAGAGTGAACTAGGAATACTAAAAATGTAGAGAGAAATAATGGGACTTCTGTAAGTATAGAACATATGGAGCCAGGAACCTGCCTGAAGGATTACTTATACAAGGACCATATGTGACCAAAGCACAGGCACAGAGAAAGGACTCAAACCTCCAATGATATAATGCTGCTGATGTCTTTGATTGAGGTTATCCTTCTGTACTTTGCTGAAATAGCTCCGCATAAAGAGCTGCATTCCACTGAAGAGTATTGTGTCTCAGCTGTTCTGTGCTGATTCTGTACCACACACACACACACACACACACACACACACACACACACACACACACAATGTTTTAAGTGGAATTGATTTACTGGCCGTTAAAACAGCAGGAACCATCTGCACCATGTTCCTTCTAAAGCTTCACACGTGGCAAATGCTGCCTTCCTCAACATTTTATTACAATTTATGGACTTTGTTTCTCGAATTCTATTGACCCCCTTAAGAGGACAACTTTTATAAGCTGTAATTTGCGATTCCCAAAAGCAAGGTGGTGGACAATGTGTTATTTTGTCTCTTTGACCTATTTTGCATGTGTGACTAATGAGAATAACGGGTTCAATCATTTCTATAGAAGCTTCACATCTGGGACAGTTGTTAATGTGCTTTACTGAAACTCTTTCCTGAGAGATTTTTTTTTGTTATAACTCATTCAAGCAGCTATAATACAGAAGAAAGGTGTGATGATGTCTGCAATGTATTGGTCTTTTTAATAGGTATTTGGCAATATTCTTGTAGTATAGAAGGACCTAGAAAGAGAAAAGGAACTACAATTATAGATGTCTCCAAGCTGGTTACAGTTTCATAATTAATTCTGTCCCAATTGCCTGTAGGATCAAATAAAACATCTTCTCTTTGGCATTTAAAGACTTTCATAACCTGACCTTTCCGTTTTCTTAAACCTTACTCATTAACGTGTGCTCTACTATCTAATAACTCTAGTCTTCTTGCTGTTCCACCTGCTAAACATTACATCTCCTATTGCTGTTCTTCAGTCAGGTCCTACTTGTCATGATCCCATATAAGCTTTTCTTGGCAAAGATAGTAGAGTGGTTTGCTATTTCATTCACAGCCCATTTTACAGATGAAGAAACTGAAGCAAATGGGATTAAGTGACTTGCCCAGGGTCACACAACTTTTAAGTGTCTGAGGCCAGATTTGAACTGACACCTTCTTGACTCCAAGCCCATTCTTTATCCACTGCACCAACTTAGCTGCCCACTTTAAAGATCTCCTTACTTTTAAGGCATTTTCACTGGCTTTCTCCTGTACCTAGAATTCTCTATCTCAGTGGTTCTCAACTTTCCTAATGCCATGACCCTTTAATACAGTTCTTCATGTCATAGTGACCCCCAACCATAAAATTATTTTTGTTGCCACTTCATAACTGTAATTTTGCTACTGTTATGAATCTATCTGATATGCAGATGTATTTTCATTGTTACAAATTGAACATAATCCACAGGCTGAGAACTGCTGCTATCTCCTCACATCAACCCCAGGTGCTTCAAGTCTCAGATAACCCCCCTTTTTTTCTAAAGAAATCTTTCACAGTCCTTAATGTTAGTTCTTTCCCTCTAAAAACCAGTTTATTCCATATATACATATCTTGTCTGTACAAAACTGTTTGAAAATTGTCTTCTCCCTTGTATTGTGACATTGTATAGGGCAGGAACTGTTTTTTGTTCGTTTGGTTTTGTTTTTCATTTTTTGTTGTTTTTTTTCCCCCTTTCTTATTTGCCTTTATCTCCTGGCTTAGAACAGTGTGTGGAATATAGCAGACATTTAAAAAATTCTTGTTGACTAAACTTAACTACATCCTATAACCCAGCCTTATAAATATGATGGTTTGGTGGAGACTTCCATTTTAGGGCGTTAGAAGATGAAGTAGACATTTGATTTCTTAATAATCTGGTAATTGTTGATAGTATGTAAAGCCAAATCCTATAAAACCATCATTTTTGTAGTTACCTTTACTCTGCTTTTAGTGGTGTTCCAAGACTGTAGACTTGTAGACTCATAGACAGAGGTCTTGTCTTAATTATTCTTGCACATTCTCCAGTGCCCAACATAGGCACATAGTAGATGACTAATAAATGGATTTTCAATTTTGAATAAATAATACTGTATGTGGTTGGAATCTATACATATTGTGATTCCTTCTAAGACTAGAAAAGTAGAATTAGCAGGATGAAAATATGATGAAATAGGAGGAGATAACTTGGGCACAATGTGACCTAACTGAATGAGAACTGACTTTGGATTTAGGATTTAGGATTCAAATCTTGATTTTTTCTATTTGCATTCAGTCTTCATAGTTCTTTTTCTGGATATGGACATCATTTTCCATCATGAATTCCTTGGAATTATTTTAGATCATTGTATTGTTGAGGAGAGTTAAGTCTATCAAAGTTGGTCATTGCATAATGTTGCTGTTACTTTGTACAATGTTCTCCTGGTTCTGCTCACTTCATTTTGCATCACTTCATGTAAGTCTTTCCAGTTTTTTCTGAAATTTGTCTGCTTGTCATTTCTTATAGAATAATAGTATTTGATTACAATCATATTCCACAACTTGTTCAGTCATTCCTCAATTGATGGGAGTCTTCTCAGTTTCCAATTCTTTGCCACCACAAAAGGAGGTGCTATAAATATTTTTCATATATGTGGATCTTTTCCCCTTTTTATGGTCTCTTTGAGATAAAGACCTAGTAGTGGTTTTGCTGTAAAAAAAGAACATGTAGTGTTATAGCCCTTTGGGCATAGTTCCCAATCATTCTCCAGAATGGTTGGATCAACTAGTTCACAATTCTACCAACAATGCATTAGTGTTTCAATCTTCCCACATTGTCTCCAACATTTTCCATTTTCATTTTATTGTTACACTAGTCAATCTGATAGGTGTGAGGTGGTGCCTATGAATTGTTCTAATTTTCATTCCCCTAATCAATAGTGATTTAGAGAACTTTTTCATATGACTATAGATAGCTTTAATTTCTTCCTTTGAAAACTGCTTGCTCATGTCCTTTGTGTGTGTCCATATCTTATATAACATGTTATATGGTATGAAATTTATAAAATAAAAAAACTTGCTTATTACAAATACATACTATGCTTAAAACATATCAGACCTTGAACTCATAAAGATTTCATTGCAAATGGCTGCCTACCTTGAAGAGTAATTGTGTATGCATGTTTTCCAAGTCTCTCATAATAATGACATGTGCAGTACACAAAAATTCTTCATTACGAAGAATGCTGAATTATAAGCACAAAGTATGAGAATCATGCCTTTCATCTGATTTTGGGTTAGAGTTGGACCATACAGCTGGGAGAAAGCAAACTTAACCCTGAGTGATTAGGAAAACAAACAAGCAAATTTGTGTCTTACTTGGGCCATGTGTGCTGGAAGTATTTGCTGTTGATGTTTTTAAGTGGTCTCATAATTCTTTCCTTTTTAAGCAAATTATTTGGATATTTGGCCACCAAAATGAAGTTTAAGTGATTTTTAGCAGCAGTGGAATGCTTAAAAAAAGACAGGGGATTTCCCATAGTTAGGAGTAAAAGGTGAACCAAAGGGAGCATTGGAACCTTAAAGTAAGAGGAGATGCATCTCCTACTGTGTTTGTTTTAGTGCCCCTCGGACATATAAAATGAAATGCTAAACTGGAAGGTCTCTAAAATCCTCTTCTCTACATTGAATGAATCAGGATACATGTCTTTCAGTCTAAGCATGGAAAAACAGGTGATCAGAAGTTATATATTGGCAATAGCCACGCTGGCAGCACAAAAACTGGGAAATAGCTAATCTTGAAAATTGGCAAAGATTAGTTGAGGAAGAGAGAGGAGTTGAATATAGGCCTTCAAATTAAAAGTAAACTAGCTGCAGAGGGAAAAAGTGGGTGGAATTACTTAGGAATAAACCTGAGTTTAATCATCAATACTTAAAAAATAATCTTGAACTTTTAGATAAGAGCAGTAGTTCCTAAATTGCTTCGCCTGAAAAATATATATTGTATATGTATATATGCATTTATTCACACATATGTATACACACACATATGTATATATTAAACTAGTCCGTTATAAATAAAATTATTGTTTAAGAACATATGATAAGCTCAGTCATTTTATTTTGTTTGCAAAGTATGGAAATAAAACCCTAGTGATGCCACTATCTAACAATTGGTGGTGAAGAATAATTACAAAATGGGAAGGACTCATTGAAGAGGAAACATCATGTAGTATTTTTTTAAAGTAGAAGTATAGTCAATAGACAATTCTTATTTTATTAAAAAAAATTAAGAAAAAGCCTCTATCTTAAGTGAGAACTTGTGGAAAGTAAAAATGTCATTTGAAAACATTACAAAAGAAATTGGGCTATGGGGTGGCTAGGTGGTGCAGTGAATAGAGCACCAGCCCTAGAGTCAAGAGGACCTGAGTTCAAATCTAGCCTCAGACACTTTACTAGCTGTGTAACCTTGGGCAAGTCACTTAATCCCAATTGCCCTGTCTTCCCTCCTCAAAAAAAAAAAAAAGAAGAAGAAGAAGAAGAAATTGGGATAGCATAAAGGCACCAAAGGTGTATGGGAAAAAATCAGTCTTATCTGGACAGAAAACATAAGCTTTATTAGAAAATAAATTGAAGAGACTATTACTGTTGAATAGGCAAGAAGTTATCATTGTGAAAGTTATCAACATTTTTCAAAATGTACAGAATCATTAGTCTTTTCTTTTGAGTGACCATTGAATCAAGTGTTACAAGATTCAAATACTGGAGAAAAATTTACAGATAAAGTTCAAAAAGAAACCATTCACACTCACATATAGGGTCTTTGGCGGAAACTGTGCTTAGAGAAGGTGGTAAAATAAGATAAAAATTTTTAATTATATCCAATGAGAAATAGAAAATAATTGAATGCACTATTTCATAATATCCACCATTAGAAAAAAGTGCTTTTTAATAAGAAAAACATTTTATATAATATCCTAGAAGATGAAAAGTAATATTTTTTGGTTAATGTTGTCTAGACATTTCCTTTGTTAGTCTATTGAGTCAACAGTGTCCCTGACAAGCTCAGTTCTCTGTGTCATAAAATTCAGATAACATGCCTTCTTTTATTTTGGTCATTTGTGGAAGTGATTTCTTGCAATAAAACCAAAAGTGAAATCAAATTGTTTACCTGACAGCATAAGAGGAACACACTGAATTCTTGTTGATTGACTGAAAATAAAAGCATACAACAATTTCTGTCAATAACATTGAGCTAGTCAAATTGCTATAAATATGGAAACCTAAATGGATATGGTAAGTTATTTAAAAAATGCTTGTCGATTGACTGTAAGTAATGTCATCTCCTGGAACTGTGTCTTATTCATTTACATTGTATATGTTAGCTTTTCACAAAGTCTGAGACCATGTCAGGGGGCCTGCAAAGTCAAAACTTTTTACAATTATACTGATGTTTTAGTTTCTAAAATAGTAAATAGTGATAGCTATAATCCACAAATTAAAAAAAAAAAAGGTCTAAGAGGTTAGTAAGAATTTTAAGAATTTAAGGGGGTCCCAAGATGAAACTATTTGAGAACTGCTGATTTAATTCAAAGAAAAGAAAATAAAGATATTTACTTTTTTTTCAAGTTTGATGTGTATTACTTGGATGTTACAGATTCTCCAAATCTTCTGAAATACACACACACACACACACACACACACACACACACACACACACACACACACACATATATATATTCCATGTATATTTGGTATGTCTCATTCTAAAAGATTTGACCTAGAAAATTAACTGAATTTACTTTATAGAATACCAATTGAATGTTTCCACTTCAATCCTTTTATTATTCTCCCCATTCTATATCTAAGGAAAACTGAGGGTCAGAGAGGTATAATAATTTTACCATCTCATACTGCTAGTAAGTGTTAGAAGCAGGATTTGAAATCAGGTTCAAAGGTTTTTCCAGCCCTCTCCATTGTCTCATATACACATACTGGTCACCGATACAGATGAAGTAAGTGAAAATTTATAATGGGAAGAAATCTGGTACAACAGATAAGGAATTTATTTTTAATTTATCAGGCAGTTAACAAACATTTATCATTGTTCAGTCAGGTTGGACTCTTGGTGGACAATTTTGAGATGTTCTTGGCAAAGATACTGGCATGGTTTGCCATTTCCTTCTCCAGAAAAGAAAGCTGAATCAAACAGGTTTAAGTGACTTGCCCAGGATCCTGGGCAAGCTAATAAGCTAATGTGTTTCTGAAGTTGGATTTGAACTCATGAAGATGAATCTTCCTGTGCTCTATTCACTTGACCACCTAGCTGCCCTAAATATTTATTAAGCATCTGCTACTATACGCCAGGAACTGTGCTAAGTACTGGGGATACAAAAAGAGGCAAAAAACATACCTTGACCTCAAGCAGTTCACAATTTAATGGAAAACTACTTGCTAATGGGAAATTCTTTTTTTTGCATTAATATTTAGCCCCTACCAGACTTCTAAATTTGAGGCTGCCACAATTTACATAAGCATAAGTGAAGGATATGAATAGAAATACAAAAATAAGATCATCTTTTGCCATTCTATTACATGAAATAAATATTTCAATATATGTATTATGTTTAAATATGTGTATATATACATATACATAAACACATGTGTGTATATGTAAATCCTATATTTTAAATATTGGAAGAAATGGAAAATGCAATTCCCTGTTGAAAACCATCAATATAATGTCAGAATAAGATTTTTTTTGCGGGGGGGGGAGGGCAATCACATGAAACCTAAAAGACTCATAACTGACAGAGAAAAATAAAAAATGTTAGTCTTAGTTTCCTAAGGGAAAAAAAGGCCAAAACATTAAAAAAAAAAAACCCAACTCTGGATTTGTGAAATTGTTTGGTAGGTTGGTTACTCTATGACTATTGGCTTGCAGAGCTGATCACATTCAGACTCTGGAGTTCTGTGTGAAAACTGCATGCAGCAAACATATTTAAAGTGAGATTTCTTACAAATAGAGTTTTTAAAAAAATATTGTGCAGAAAATGAAGGTGAAGACGATGGAGGAGTTGAAATATCATCAATCAGTAGTCGAGTAGGAGGACACACAGCCACAGACGCCTCTTCGTGAAAACTGTAATCAACGAAGCATTCTTCTGTCATCTAAATTTAACCAACCAAGTGTGGCGTGCATCTGACAGTGATGAAAATAGGGATTACTATCTAGAATAAATCTACTTAAGCAGCTACAAAGAACATCAAGACAAGAAAGGCAGCCTTTGATGCAATCAAAATAAAGTTACCACTGGTGATTGGCAATGGTAATTGAAAATGCTGGTACTTCCCTGATATTTAGAGCTAAACAAGCTTCAGATCTATATTGCCTGCTCCCTTTCCTTACAGGCAATAAATCAGAATGGTCCACTTTGTCACCAGCTGTGCACAATTTTATACAGAGTACTGTGCTGAAACTAGGGGAGAATCTTCAAATTCCTGCTTAATGTTTCCTGAGCTAAGAGCTCGTTTTTTTTTTTATTGGATCAATAAACTTTCTCTGGTAGTTTGAAAATGACCTAATAGGTGCTGCATTAGAAAGTTTGACTGAATTTGAGAAAAATAACACTGCCCTGCAACATTTATATTTTCTCTTTCACTCAATGCTGTGGAGAAAATTTTTAAAAGATGTTTAGAATTGCAAAAAGCCTACTGTTACAATTTCTGTTAAAGACAATGAGAGTCAAATAAGTAAAGATAGTATGAAATACCTTTAAGATACTTTAGAAATAATTATTTTTTTAAATTTATTTTATTAAATTTTTTTTGAGTTACATGTTTTCTCCCCGTCTTTCCCCCACCCACCACCCCAAAACAGCCATCCCAGTGTTTCCCCCCTCCCCCAGTCTATTCTCTCCTATGTCACT
>JAQQSU010016443.1:0-10937 GCA_028627135.1 Pseudochirops cupreus
GCCTCAGGAAGAGGGGGTTCTGCCCCTCCCATAAGGCCTTTTGGTTGTTGTCCTTTGGACCAAAATGATGTCACTGTGCTAGAGTCAAGGTCTTTTAAGCAAAGACTGGATGACCCCCTGCAGGGGATGTTATCAAGTGGATTCTTATTCAAGTTATAAGAAATGGCCTCTATGGGCCCTTCCAGTGCTGAGATTCTGTGATTCTCCTTCCTGGGGGTACATGAATGCACCTTGTACAATGCGGCAGACACAGTGGGTGTTCAGAACTCTAGTTTCATATATCATGTCATCTACAGATCCCACCTCCTCCCCAACATTCTCCTCTATGGGAATTTTGGCTATGTCTTACTATCTGTCAGTCATACAGGATCTACAGACTTTTGAGAGTCTCTCAGACAGCAATGAGGTCAAATCAGTCAATATGTAAAGAAATTCATTCAGGCTATTCACTGGAAGGTCAAATACTGAAGCTGAAGTTAAATACTTCAGCCCCATAATGAGAAGACAGGGCTCCCTGATGTTGGGAAAGACTGAAGGCAAAAGGAAAAGGGGATGAAAGAGGATGAGATGGATGGACTGTACCACGGAAACAATGAACATAAACTTGGACAAACTTCAAGGAGCTAGTGAAGGACAGAAAGGCCTGGCATGCTTTGGTCCATGGGGTCACAAAGAGTCAGACATGGCAGGACAACAATAAAAATCCAGCCTACTTTGGGTCATCCTCTGATTCTTTTCGTTTCTCCAGAATACCAGTGTTCTCCTTCCCACTGTTCATCTATTCTTTCTCATTCTCACTACGTGACTAGCCCACCTCCTTTTTCATCCATGATCATTGTCATGGAATCGTCTGTCTCAGTCCTATATGCCCTCTACTCCAATTCCTTCCAATCCAACAACCCTGGGAAATAGGTGCTATTACTAGTGTTGAGGAAACTGAGGTTAAGTGAATTGCCCAGGGTCACCTAGCTAGTAAGTGTCTGAAGTTGGATTTGAACTCAGGTCTTCTGGACTCCAAGTCCAGCTCACTAACCACTGCATTACCTAGCTGCCTCTAGGTATCGACAGATGAATTCATGTGGTAGAGTTGTAAATGGGAACCCTCTGACCCAATCTCCAATTCTTTCCTGGGACCTCTACTCTTTAATTCCAGTTCACACAGAAATAAAGAGATCCATGCAGAAAAATCCAATCCATTTTATTATTAAGGCCAAAGTAAACTTTAACTTAACCTCTGAAAAGGGCAGTTAAGAGGATCCTCAAATACCTTGGAAGCAGGCCCTGAAGCCACCCTATATGGTCATTATAAAGCTGGCCCAGGCTTATTAAGAGTCCTGTTCATTTTCCTAAGGAACATAGGCAATTGATCTCTGATAGAAGCAGATTCTGGGCTCCTAGGAGGGTGAGCCCTGACCTCCTGTGGCAAATCCCAAAGGATATTCCTGGGGAATCAGTTGATCTAGACTTCCTCCTTTACACATGAAAGGCAAACATTGGAACTTGCATCATCAGGAGGAAAAGCAATTTTGGGGACCTCCCAGTTCAAAGGTGTCCAATCTCAGCCAAAGTCTAGTACAACCCTCAGAAGAGGCTGGCAAAGGCAATCGCTAAAAGAACCAGCAACAACAGCATCACCCCGCCCAACCTGGGTCTTCCTACTGGGCCTTAGGAAAATGTCCATGGAAGGCAGGAAGAGATCATTACCAAAAAATACACCTGGATCTCAGGAAAGGGGCTGCCTCAGGTATTACTAGCAGTACATAAGGACTGTTGCATGAGAACGAACAGCACTCTGAAAGCAGCCAACAGGAAGGAAGGAAATGAGAGGAAAAATAAAGGAGATTAGAATTGCATTGAAGAAAATAATATTTTTTTAAAATATGCCGGTCTTAAAGTGAAACTGTTCCCCCAGGAGGCCACTCACTGGAAGCCTCTGTCCCTCCTCCCCTCCAGAGGCAGGTGGCCCGTTTCCTGCCGTCTGCACACTTGGGGCTTTTGGGCCCAGCTCTGCCGCCGTCTTTCTTTTCTCTTCCCCTTCTGCGTTTCTCTCCCTCCCCAGGCCTCCTACACCTTCTGGCTGTTCTGGGGTGCATCCTGGGGATATTTACTAACAGGAAGACAGGAAAGAAGGGGATTGACACAAGTCATTAGGTGACCTAAGCCTCCTGGCAGCCTGCCAGGCCAACCTATTGAAACTCTCTCTCTCTGAAAAATCCAACATTTCACTTAAACTAGGTCACTTTCAAGTGTTGCAAATGTCAGCTGCCTGGGCAGGAAGGATACTAGGAAGAGGAGAGGGTGGGGGAGGGAAAGTATAAAGACTAGGAGGGGAATTAGGGATGGCCGGAGAGAGCAGACAGCAGGGCTGTGCCAAGCTCGGTTCTGATAGGGGGAGCCTATTATTCAGATTTTAATGAGAGCATTTACACCTCAAAAATTAGCAAGTGCTACGCAAATCGGGATTTTCACTAATTGCTTTGTTGATTGTCTAGAATGTGATGGAAGAAATGTTAGCAAGGTAAAGTATGCTTAAAAGTGACCAGAAGAGAGAGGAAAAGCAATAAGCATTTACATAATGCCTAGTGAGGTGGCTGGGTGGTGCAGTGGTTAGAGCACCAGACCCGGAGGCAGGAAGACCTGAGCCTAGCTGTGTAACCCTGGACAAGTCACTTAGTCTGCCTCAGTTTCCTCATCTGTCAAATGAGCTGGAGAAGGAAATGGAAAACCACTCCAGTATCTTTGCCAAGAAAACTCCAAACGGATCGTAGTCAGACGTGACCAAACAACTATGTGCCTAGCACCGTGCTAAGCACAGTGGATCTGGAAGGAACCTCAGACTCTGTCTCTTAATCTGGGCTCCATAAACTTTTTCTTTTAAATATTTTTATAACTGTGTTTCAAAATCATTCATTTCCATTTTAATCCCATGTATTTTAATTTATTAATTTAAAACATTATTCTGAGCAGGGGTCCGGAGGCTTCATCATGACAAAAGGATCTATGACAAAAAAACAATAAAAATCCACCCACAGTGAAGAGCCCCTGGTCTTGTCCAATCCCTTCATTTTGCAAATGAAGAAAACTAAGCACCTTTCTGACAGCTTCTTCAAGGTCTCCTTTGCTGGATCATCACCCATTTCATATCACCCAACAGTACACAGTTGGGGTACAACTGTGTACCCCAAGAGTCTGACTTGGACCTGATTCTTTTCTTTCCCTATGCAGTCTCATTTGACGAGACAACTGGGTTGTGCAGTAGAAAGAGTGCTGGGTCTGGAGTAAAAAAATCTGAGTTCAAATCTAGCCTCAGGGACTTACTAGCTACATGACCCTGGGCAAGTCACTTAACTTCTATTTTCCTCAGTTTCCCCATCTATAAAATGTGGATAATAATAGCACCGACCACCTACGGTTGTTGTAAGGATCAAATTATCTATTTGTTTGGGTTATTTTTTGCCTGTATTTCTGCAGCAATTTAATGTTTGCCAAGGATTTAACAAATATTGTTTAATTAAATCCTCACCTCAACTCTGGGAGGCAAATGCCTCATTATCCCCATTCTACAGATAGGGAAACATGCAGCAATAGGTGACCAAATGATCAGTATCTGGAATACAGCAGGTGCTTAATAAATGTTTATTCCCTGCCTCATCCCACTTTATTAGCCCATAAGGGTTCAATGATCACCCTAGGCAGGTGACTCCTAGACGGTAATCTCCAGCCCCAATCTCTCTTCTGATTTCCAGTTCCACATGGCTAACATTTCTACTGAGGATCCTGCAGGCGTCTCGGGCTCATGTTCCCCTACATCTACCCCTCTAAACACCTTCCTATTCTTGCCATCATCCTTTCAGCAGCCCAGCGGATAGAGAAGTGAACCTGGAGTGAGGCTGTGGGTGTTGTGGTGGCTGCTGTTCAGTCCCGTCTGACTCTTCATGGCCCCATCTGCCATTTACTTGGCAAAGATACTGGAGTGGTTTGCCATTTCCTTCTCTAGTTCATCTGACAGATGAGGAAACTGAGGTAAATAGTCTAATGTGAGGCATACTGGTCAAATTTCAGTTTCAATAAATGTCATTACAACCAATGTTCCTGTACAACTCCAGATTTTCTGAGGGTTAAGTGACTTGCCCAGGGTCATCCAGCTAGTAAGTGGTAGCAAGCTAGTTAGATGAGTCTTCCTGTCTTCAGATCTAGCACTCTATCCACTGGGACACCTAGCTGTCCTTGGGGGAGTGAGAAAGACCTGAGCTCAAATCATTTCTCGGATACTTACCAGCTGTGTGACTCTGGGCAAGTCATCTAACAACTCTATCTACCTCAGTTTCTTCATCTGTAAAATGGGGATAATAATGGTACCTACATTACGGGGTTGTTGTGAGAATAAAACAAGATATTTGCAAAGTCCTTTGCAAACCTTAAAGTACTACATAAAGGCTAGTTTTTATTATTCTAGTCACCTCAGTGGCATACTCAGCAACTTGTTTGTACTCACCCCACATGTCTAATCAGCTGCCAAGTCCTGTTGATTTTACCTCTGAAACATCTTCTCTCCAATCACCTAGCCACCATCTTAGCTTAGGCCAACAACCCCTCTTGACTGGAGGATCGAAAGAGCCTCTTAATTGATCTCCCGGCCTCAAGGCTCTCCCCACCTCAATCCCTCCTCCATGCAGCTGATAAAGTGATTTTTTTCTGAAGCACAAGTCCAACCACATCAGCCCCAGACCCAAACTCCAGGGACTCCCTATCCTTGCTAGGATCAAAAATAAACTTCTTTATTTAGCTTCTAAAGTCCTTCACAAACTGGCCCCTTCCTACTTTTCCAACCTTATTATACACTAAAGTGTTACAGATGAAGTCCCCTTCACACACTATATGTTCAATCATTTCAGTCATATCTGAATCTTCATGCCCTCATATGGAGTTTTGTAATGGCAACCACACTGGCACGCCCAGGATGGCTGCAAGCACAGATTCTTACATCTGCTTTACTAGGAAAGAGAGCTGTTCAAGGGGTCAACAATCATTTTTAAATACAGTCATTAGTTCAGGGGAAAAATCAGCACCCTGAACTTCAGAGAAAATTCAAATAAAGAGAATAGAGAAAATATAAGCAGAGAAATAAAGACCAACAGACAGGGCTTCTGTCTGAGAACTTAGCACAGATCGACAGACAGATTCAACTGTCTGACCAAGGCAATAGTTACCAGAGAAAGAAGCACAAACATCTGGGTTTTTCAAAAGGGGGCTTCTTTACAGCTATCATGAGTCTCATCTGGTCAAATTACACAAACACTTCCAATGAATGAGCCCCAAAGCAAAATGCTAACCTCAGAGTATATATACCCTTTTTAGAACCATAACCCTCCTGACTCGGTGCCTAATTAGAAATTAACAAAAAGTGTAAAAGCCTTCCTACAAGCAAGCCTCCTCTAAGCAAGTTTCCCTTAATGGGCTCTATTAATGGGTGAGGAAGATCTTACATCACATTAACATTACAAGTTTTCTTAGCAAAGGTCCTGGAACAGCTTGCCATTTCCTTCTCCAGCTCATTTTACAAATGAGGAAGCTAAGGCAAACAAGATTAAGTGTCTTATCCAGACTCATACAGCAAATGTCTGAGGTCAAATTTGAACTCAGATCTTTCTGATTCCTGATCCAGAACTGCCCTACCTGCCCTAATACTTAAAATATTTCACCAATTCAAGGTTGAATTGAGTTCAGATAGTAACTAAACTCTTCTATGTGCCATGCTCACAACAGAAGTGAAATATACAGGTCAAATTTCAGTTTTAATAAATCTCATTACAACCAATGTTCCTGTACAACTTCAGGATTTCTAAGTCTCATGTAATGGTCCTGTTATTTCCAGCAATACTCAACACAGCCAAATTCCAATACAGCCAAAGAATTTAGTCTCTCAGAGTTCCTTGTAAATTGATTTGACTTTGTATAACCTCTAGGGAATTCAGAGTTCTTCTCATACTGATCAGATCTCACCATTTCTCTGTCAAACAGATAAAAGCAGAGATATCATTACATCCATTTTACAAGAAGAGGAAATAGTTAAGTGAGTTGTCCAAGGTCACAAAAAAAAGTTGGTCAGGTTTCCTGACCTATAATCTACAGTTGCATAGACAGCCTTCCTCTGTGTGCCAGAAGACCCATAAAAGGAAATTTTCCAAGTGCATGTAAAGGTATTTCTAGAGTAGGTGGGCTGATGTGGGGAACTTCAAAAAGTTTTGCTTGCTCCTATTTAAACTTCTGATACTCTGTCCCTTAGGAATGAAGTGACACATAGCCCAGGAATGTAAAAGCAGCAGAAGTGGACAGATATCAAAAGAGAGAGAGATAAAATAAAGGAAGGGAAAGTTCTTGAATTCCTACCATAAGAAGTAACTAGCAAGGAGGACTGATCCCTGACATAAAGCCTACGTGTCTGCCTTTTTTCCCTTTTTCCATAGGAATCCTAGGACACTGTAGTCTTGTACTTGTCCCTTCTCTTACATGTGTAAAGTCACAGAAAACTAAAAGATATAAGAACATTTGACCTTATTCTTTCCTGCCTACCTGAGAATGCTCCTTTACCACATATTTTCCTGGACATCTTCTAGAAAGCCTTCCCTGACTGACCTTCTCTCCTCCATTCTGACCCTATTCCACATCCTCATGACATTTATGTGGATAATCTAAGCTAAGGCAACTAGGTTTCAGGAAAACCTGAGTTCAAACATGACCTCAGACATTTAATGGCTGTGTGACCCTGGGCAAGTCACTTAACTTTGTCCACCTTGGTTTCCTCAACTGTAAATAGGGATAGTTAATTGATCCTGCCTCCCAAGGGTATTATACAAATCAAATGAGATGATATTTGCAAAGCGCTAAGCTCAGTGCCTAGGACACAGCACATGTTTAATAAATGGGTTGGGTTTTTTGGCTTCTTCCTTTCCCTAAATATCCCTTCTTAAAAGCTAATTGATAAAATTGATCAAAAGTCTGAACAAGTGGTGGTATATGATTGTGATGTAATACTACTGTGCTATCAGAAATAATGAGCTCAATGATCTTAGAAAAACATGGAAAGACTTGCATGAAATGATAAAGAATGAAATGAGCAGAACCAAGAGAACATTATATATAGTAACAGCAAGATTGTTTTAAGAACAACTTGGAGGGGCTAAGTCATTTTGACTATTACAAATATCCAAATTAACTAAAAAGGACATATAGAGAAAGATGTTATCTGCATCCAGAGAAAGAACTAATGAACAGAAGTATGTATAGAAAAATTATATACATACATACATATATATATATATATACATGTATATGCCTGTTGGTAGCTATCTCTGTGATAGGAGAGGGAAGGGAAGGAAAAAGAAAGGTACACAATAACTTCATTTTATATTTAAAAGCAATAGCAAATAATAGATTTGCAGTTTCATGTGCGATCATCCTTCTTATTATACTATGTTAAGCAAAAGCTTTATTCCATAAATTAAAAATAAAATAAATGTGGGGGGGGGGGGAGAGGGGGAGAACCACATCAGATTAAGAGCTTGAGCCAATAGCATTAGAGAATGTCACCCCCCACCCTCAGGGATATCCCTAGGACTCTATGGGTAGGTGCAGCCTTTCTCACTCTGGAATAATGAGTTCAGAATACTCACAACATTTCTACAATGTATGGCAGACTTCCTTTGTGGGAGTTTTTACCCCTTTATCTTTATGTAGCCTCCCAAGGGGGCAGAGGAGATGGTGAATGGATCAGAGGAAAGCAAAGGCTACATTTCCTAAAATGATGTGTCAAAGACATAGGGAAAGATGAACAGAGCACTGGCACTGTTTAGGGAAGGAGAATGCCACTAGGGGAAAATGAGCAACTTGTCCCGAAGCCAGGAACAGACTAGCAAACAGCAGCAGTGGAGGCAGGGGCTATGGGGCTGGTGCCTGAGGCTTCCTGAGCAAAGACAAATTAAAGCTGGCTGGGATGTGCATGAGTGGGACTAATGGACCCCATTAGGTGTATGAAAGCAGAGAAAATGGGGTAAGAAATTCTGAAGGAAAGCCATGTAAATGTCTTATTCCTTTATTTGAATGTTAAGCACCAACTGCATTCAAGAGGTAGGAACTTACTTTCTCCTACTGCTGTTATGAGTTTCAGCCTTACTATTGGACTCAGACCCAAGGCCCATTTATGTCTTCATCATTTTTCTAATAAGTATATTTATTTTCAAAATGCTTATTGGTTGCTTTGGTTGCTATCAAAAACCCTAGAGACAAGCTAAATTCAGAGGTTTGAGGTGGTGGGAGGAGAGAGAGAGAGAGAGAGAGGGAGAGAGACAGCAACTTTGAGTAGAGACAAGACATGATCCACACATATGAGAGTATTAATCATTGAGAATCTCCCAAAATATGAACTTGGGTCCATGTGAGTCCTAGGTTCCTTCAGGCCATAGGTTACTTTCCTCAGGGGGAAGGGGACTCATCTGAGAAGTCTGATTTTTCTTTATTTTGGGGGGGAAGGGGGAAGGATTGCCTAGGTTGCCAGCACTATAAGTAGACTATTCTGTATAGATGTTGCCAAAAAACCAGGGCTTTGCCTTCTGGAGCTTTCTGTAACTATGTGTTTGGTTTGAGTCACCATAACTGCTCAGTTGAGTATATACCCTCAACAAAGCCTACTGACATGGAGGGATGACCATATTGTGGGCACCTTTTGGGTACCTACAATAAATGTGAATTTTGCAAAATGTGGAGTTTTCTAGAGAAATGAGGGTACAAAGTGCTGGGGAAAGTAATGCAGCTGATGTTTTGCATTGGCTGCCTGGAATCCTGGAGCCTTCCCTGATTCCTAAAAAGGTACCTAGAAAGGGAAGAAATGTGGAGATTAGTTACAAAATCCTCCGTTTCTGACTATGAGTTGTTGAATGAGATAACTAGAGAAAGCAAATCAGCCAGTGAAGCAAGGATGGGGAATCTGTGGCCTTGAGGCCCAGAACATTTGTTCTGTGAAGTTTGGATTCAGTCAGAAGGCTGCACTTGAGCACCTAGAAGGCCACTTGTGGCCTCAAGGCCACAGGTTCCCTACCTCTGAGAAGGAAACTACTAGAGGGTAAGACTCTCATTCCTTCAGCCCTCAATCCAGTGCCAACAGAGGAAGGGGCTCTGTCCAAGGGACAAGTTCAGACAATGGGTATAATTCAAGGGACCCTACTGTGGAAAGTTACGGTCATGGGGGGGGGGGGAGGGTACATCTGCGCCTACCTGTCAAGGAGGTCTTTCACACTTGACTAGAAAATGCTATAGATCCAACAAGGGAATCGGATAAGCATTTATGAAGGGTCTGCTGTGTGCCAGGCACTGTGCTAAGCACTTTACAAATATTATTTCATTTGACCCTCCTAATAACCCTAAGAGGTAGGTTCTATTATTATCTCCATTTTACAATTGAGGAAACTGAGGCGGACAGAGGCCAAATTACTTGACCATAGCAATATAGCTACTAAGGGTCTGAGTCTAGATTTGAATTCAGGTTTTCCCAACTCCAGGCTCAGCACCCTATCTATCTTCTGTGTCATGAGACTACCTGACAAGAGTGTCAAGGAACTGGGACAGAGAAACACAGGTAGGTATCAGAGAACCTCAGGGGGGCCCCTTTCGATATTATGACATTATATGTACCCTGAAGACAAAATATTCCTAGGTCACAGTACTCAAATGTTTGAGAGCACAGAGGATGCCCAAGTGAAGTTTCTAGGGGGAGAGAAAGACATTTGTCAGCTTTTTCCCAAGGATGGAAAGACTGTGACAGAAGGTTGTGATCAAAGGGAGAGGGTCTGGGGAACCCAGGACTACAGAAATCATAAGGGTGTGAACTAGGATGATTGCTGTGCAGGTGGAAAGAAGGGGTTGGATTCAGATAGAGATGTTGTCAAAGTAGAAAGGACAAGATTTAATAACTGTATAGGTGAAAAGAGAGAGAATGAAAATCCTGGGATAACACTAAGGTTAGGAACCTAGAAGACTGGAAAAATGGGCTGGTTTGAGAGAAGATGGGTTTGGGAGAGTCTTATGGGTCTCTTCCATGTGGACACACTTCCTGGCTGCCAGCTCCAAAAATATGGCACCTTTGCTCCAGCTGTCCTCTCTCTCTCCTCTCCTCCAGAACCTTGGACTCCCCTTCCCATGGAAACCACATTGGGTTCTGAGAGATTACCTTTCACCCTGTTTTTGCCAGGAACCAATCCTCTATCCCACTTCCCCATCACCACGTCCAGATCATGCTACTGGGACATCTTCTTCAGATTTCATCTAGCTGGGTGCGGGGGTGGGGGGGGGGGGGCGCGGAGCCAAGATGGTGGTGTAGCAGCAGCAACATATTGCAGCTCTCACATAGCCACCCCAAAATACCCATAAAATAGGACTCTAAACCAATCCTAGAACTCCAAAACGCACACAAAGATACTTCCCACTAAAGTCAGCTCGGCTACGAGACACCATATCAGCACTGTGAACCAAAACCAGCCTGGCCTGAAGCCGCGGCTGTGCCCGGGGAGCGGCTGGACAGGAGGAGTGGAGGAGCCTCTCTGGTGAGCAGATTAGGGCAGCCGCGAGCAGCATTCACAACTAAGTCAGTGGAGATTGCGAAAGGGGCAGAAAAGCAGTCCGGCTGAAAGGCCTCCAGAGCAGAAAAGCAAAAGGCAGAGGTTTTGCACCTGCCTCCGCATTGTAGCTTCCTGCCCATGGCCTGCAGACACCAGGGGGACTAAGCTATTGTTCTGAGGCCAGTGCTCTCGCATTGAGCGGCCTGGATCCAGATCACCATCTTGGGCCTTGGTCTTGGAGTCTTAATTATCCAGTCAACCGGAAGTAAGTAGGAAGAGTCCCAGCATCTTCCTGAGAGCTACAGCAGCCAGGAGGACCCCAGCAAT
>JAQQSU010016444.1:0-10937 GCA_028627135.1 Pseudochirops cupreus
ACATGAAAGAGAACGATAACAAGTTTTGCTTCAGTCTCCATTTAAACTATAGTCTTTCTATATCTTTCTCTGAGTTTAGGTATCTCCTCATGAATATATACTTTAATTCCAAATTCCAGAGGCAATCTTCAAAGATATGGTTCTTGTTTCTAAAAGACAATGTAAACCTCTTGATACTATTTGAGATCATTTTGGTCCCTGAAGTGATTTAGTTTTGAAACTGACTTAAATAAAATTTATGGACTTTTTATGCTGCAGAGATAATGTCCCAAAGATCCTATTAGTTTAAAAGTTAGTGCAGAAAACTTTATTAATTCAAATTCTGATAATCTTCTTAAGAGCATTAAAGAAAACTTCAACTTAGCGCTTGTCAGAATTATTATAAATCAAAAATTAGTAAACATTTTAATTTATATCTTGCATAAATAGTTTTTCTGGGAGAATTATTAGCATAGTTAGCATAACCTTTAAATCAAATTACTAGTATCCATTTGAATATGACAGTTATAAAGGATTCTTAACCAAGTTATTGAAGCAGTCCTAGTTACATGTCTTTTTGTTATCTCTTTGTTTTCTCTACATATATTATTTGAGTTTTTTGTTTTTACAAGACTGGGTCTACATATGTCACTCAGGGTGAAAGTGCAACAGTCACTCATGGGCTGATTCCATTACTGAATGGCTTGGAAGCTTTGACTTACTCCTTTTCATGCCTAGGCCAGTATGCCCTTCCTTAGGTAGCTTAGTGGTTCCCTGCCTATAGGTTCACCACTTTGGTGATGGATTTAGTGTAGACATCCAACTTGCTTAGTCCTTCTCAAGCTTTAACTTCTCAGGAATCAGTTTTGTGATGCCACCCATGCCCAACTGACTACATATGTTAGTTGAAAAATAACCAATTTTCTTTAAATATATTATATGTTTCAAACTAATCTCACTAATTAGAATATACTAATGATATCTTGTTGAATATGTTTATATTGAGATATTCATAAAATATAAACCAAATATCCAATTCAAAACAAAAATATTTGACTAGGTATTAGGGAAGAAAAGGCCAATCAAAATAAATGGCCAATTCTAGAAGTTGGGAAGAAAGATTATTGGGAGCAATCTTCCATTTCCTGTTATAATGAACTGTGAATTCAAGAATAGGGAAGAAATTGAAATGCTAAAAGCCTAAGGAATTGATCTCAGCTAATCTCATAAATATTGACCTGAAGTAGAATCAGGAAGAAACATCCTAAATGACAAAACCAGATCTGAGGATCAAGTGGGTTGACTCGTGGTGTGAACAGATCAGGTAAAGAACCAGATACAAGTCATTGCCAAATGTGAGGAAGAAGTGAACTCTAAGTTTGAAAAGATCTGGAAAGTAGGCACCTTGCCATACAGTTGTATTTAATACTGTTTTCTTTTCTTTTCATGGCTATTCATTCTTTTAATTATCTCATTTTGCATTAGGAAGGGATCATGACATCTAACGTTTCTGTCTTTTTCCAGTGATTAGCACGTTGTATACAATAGTAGAACTTTGCCTGGCACAAAGAAGGAACTTAATAAATGCTTTTAAATTCATCCATCTATCCACCTGTCTATTCATTTAGTTCATGAGTTAACTGGAAATTAGAAATGAGGTTTTCAATTCCTATTTATTTTACTTTTAGCTGAATCATGACAAATTTTATTGTAGTCAGTCACAATACTCCTGTATTGTTTTATATATGTACTATTGAGTTACATTTTTATTCTGTTTTTAAACCATTTTTTCTTTTTTAATGAATGAATTCAAACATTTATATTCAAGGATAAAATTGCTAATCATCACTGTTACATCCTTTTATAATGTTGGTTTTATTTTATTTTATTTTTTGGAGAGGGAAGGCAGGGCAGTTGGGGTTAAGTGACTTGCCCAAGGTCACATGGCTAAGTATTAGTTAAGTATTAACTAAGAGTTAAGTATCTGAGGCCAGATTTGAAGTCAGGTCCTCCTGACTTCAGGGCTGGTGCTCCATTCACTGCGCCACCTAGCTGCCCCCTCTATTGTTGGTTTTAATTACAAGGTTGGTATTGATCCAGTCTTAGACTCATATAGTATCATATAGTATCAGATACTCATATAATATCCACCTCTTCACAGACTCTGAGATTCTCTATTTATTGATACTTTATTTTCCCTAAACTTCCTTGCTATGTTGGGCAAACTGAATGATTCAGACTTGAGGTTTGAAATGCAATGTTTGGTTCATAGAACATGAAAACTGCAATTAAAAACCACTCTACCAATTAAGAATTAAAAGAATATACTTTAGAGTTAAGAGGATATAAAATGCTAATTCTGTCAACAATCACCAGGTCAGGAACTAAAGAAAGTGGTAGCTAAGGAAAAGGCTCTGACACAATCTCCAACTTGGTTAAGCCTCTTATAATTGAAAGGGACATGCCTACAAACAGCCTTCCAAATCCTTCAAAGAACTAGCTTAGCACATACTATGGTAGATAGTATATAAAATTTCTGGACCCCCTAGCTCCTACCTCATCTTGTCCTTTGGTTGTAAGGTTACCAAAATCTTCTAGGGGAACTTCTACTACTAACATAATCTTAAAACAAAGCCAGCAACTGGAGGAAGAGCTTGATATTAATAATATAAATATAAAAAAATGTAAATAATTTTTTTAAAATGAGGGTAAAGTCAGAGGCACTTCATATAAGTCTTCCAAGGTAAAAGCAATAATAATGGTCAGGAAAAACACAAGAAACATCTGGTCCTCTATATAAATGTTTATTCTTCCAAAATCTTCACTGGTCACTATAATAGTGATCAGCATATCATCTGAATCTGAATCATCTTTATAATTTGAATCTATATAATCTGTATCATCTGAATTAAAATAGCTAAGAGGTCATAGGTCATTTGCATGCATTCTGTCCCAGTCCCTAAGTAGATCCTGGGATTCATGTCATACCATCACACATTCTAAGCTCACCAAACATCTCCTGTCTTAAAAATACCTTCAGGAGGATGGTTCTACCTTCTGGGTCATTTAGAAGTATCTACTGAAAGGCTACCACCTTCTATGAGAACTTGAAGAAGATTTCCTTTCACCTTCATCCAGGGACTCAAAATTATTGTGAAGTTAACCAAAGGATAGTAAGGCATAATAAATGCTTTTTCATTCACTCATTCATTCATTCATACATTTGTTCATTCGTTCATTCTCTATCAAGGCCTTGATAGTGGCTACTGCAGTAGCAGACTTAATTCTCATTACAATTCCATATACTGAAAACATATCAACTGCTATGAGGTCAAACCTTTTGCCCTGTGTTGGAGTAAAAGAATCATTATAATCAAATTGCTGAGCAGAGGGAGCTTGATAATAACATTGGCATCATAATGTACATGTCCTTCAAAGGGAGATGTATTAATTGTCATGAGGAGCATTGTTGAGTAAAAGGGCTGTAAGAAAATCATATGGTCCTTTTCCACTACATAATGGTATCATAACCCCCTTGTTCAGATTGATGGTAGACTTAATCCCGAGTCTCTACTGTTCCAGAGACCATCAAAATGATATTACATTCAGCGGGGGGGAGGGGGGGGGGTAATGATTCCTCTGGTGGGCATTAATGAATCCCACAAGCACCTCTTTGTGATAAGGTATCATCCACAACATTTCTCCACTGGTTCAGCTCTCAAAATAGAGAATCTTTAATTATTTAATTCTGTTCTTTCCAGACCCTAGACCACTAAGCCAAACCCAGTCCAAGAATAAAAATAGATAAAATTCCTGTTTTTCATGTCCCTCATCGCTCTCTCATATGCAGTTTGTGGTTCAGTTCACTAGGAAGACTTTCTAGGACCCCCAGACCTCAGGATGTCTCTATGAGTTTCCATGAGGCAGAATTATGGCTCCCAAAGTCTAATTGCCTAGAATTTTCATAGTAGGCAGGACTATTGGTAAACTAAACAAAACAACATTTTTTCGCAAATAGTGTAACATATTGAAATAATGAAAGAGAAAGAGCTTTGGGTCTTCAATTAGAGTTTCTGTTAATGAAGGGCACTAATACCTTGAGAGTTTTGGAAGAGCACAATATTTTATGCGCTGAATTTAAAATGGAGGCCTATTATAACTTACACATATTATTCAAGAAACCATCTTAAATAACCAAGAGCATAATTTAGGTTTTAGTGAGCACCAGGAGGGAAAATAACAGGCAGTTATCTAGGAAACAGATGAGTTTATTTTATTTTTATTATTTATTTAAATTAAATTAAATTAAATTTTATTTTAGTCAGAACCAGGAAGGAAAATAACAGGCAAGAAGCATATGAGTTCATTTTAGGATCAAGGGCTCATAAATTCAGAACTCAAGCTGATTTTAGAGATTATCTAGTCTTATCCCTACTTCTTACAGATGAGGAAACTGAGCCCCAGAAAGCTATGCCAGGGGGCAAGAGTGGTGTGTTAGGGACACTCTACTCAAGTCCTTATGACTCCAGGGACCAGATGATAGAATGGACCTATAAGACATTTGCCCACCAGAGTGAGGAAGCACCATTTCTCCACCTGGTGTCAATACTGTACTACGTTTGGCCATAGTCTTAATGTCAGTGTACATCACAAAATACTTATTTTTTCACATGAATGGGAAATTATTTTCTACTTGTCTTGAATTACAGTTCAACTATAACTTTGTAATAAGTTCACTTTAATTAATTATGCTTGTGGAACATTGTCCCTGAAGTATCACAAAATTTCGAAAACATTTATATTTCACTTTCCAATAACTTTAAGTTGCTTCTGGGATTAGAACCTATCCTTAAATCAACAAAGGATTTTAAATAGCCTCATGACTATTCCAGTTTATGCACTAAAGAATGAATCTAGAACCTGGAATGCAAGGAAGCACTGAGGAAAATGGGAATTGACAGTTTTATTTTTCCTGGGGACTATCATAGCGTTAAAAGCAAAGGATCAGTACTGCTGAAAGCTCTGATAGTACTGCTGATACACAGACTCAGTCATGTAGATATTTATTTATTTCAATGACTTACAGTGAATGAAGAGAGAAAACTGATGATGACGAGCTTGGTTGATAGGCAGTCCTAATCAAAACAAAAATAGGAAGTAACTGGGAAAAATTCAGCTGGGTGGGGTTGAAGTGTATGGAATGGCCTATGATATGAAAACTTCTGCGCATGGTTGAGATAGACTGGAGATAGCTTGGGAATAGAGACACTGAAGAGTGGGAAAGACATAGTAGGGATATAAAAGATACTGTGAACCATGTATTGTACTAATTGAAGAAGATGGAGAGTGTCATGGATTTGAATAGATGACAAGAAAAACAACCTGGACAAGGTAGATAGAACCTTAAAGGGTTCTGGATGGCTAAGTGGTGGTGACATATGAAGGATCTGCAAGAGGAACTGGGGAGCAAGGCATTTGGGGAGCAAGCACTCCAAATCCTCCTCTTTGCCCTAAGTGTCAGGGAATGTGAGCTAGGCTTGGAGAGGGTACTGTGAGGTGTGTTATCTTCAGAAATCTAGGTTTCAGTGAACATCAGAAGATGGAGAGAACATGAGAACAAGCTATTTAGGAAGCAGGTGAATTTATTTAGGATCAGAGGATCTTGTAACTAGAGCTTAAATAGATCTTGGAGGTTATGTAGTCTTACTCCTACTTCTTAGAGTTGGGGAAACTGAGGCCCAGAGAGATTAAACAACTTGTATATGATTACAAAGCAGTTACAAAAGGCTGAGATCCGTTCTTATCTGAGTCTTCTGATTCCAAATCTACTCATTTTTCTGACTATACTATGCTAATTTTCCTTACCAAAGAGGAGAATTCTAAGGAACACCTTGGAAAGATGATATGGGAAAATAGTGAGGGTGAGAGAGAGAGACAGAGAAATGCACGCTGTTTTCACTGATGATTCTTTTCCCCTTTCTATGTTGATCCCAAGGGGAAACATCCTCAATGTCAATATCATCCCACTTCTGTCTCTGAACCTAATGTCAGTGCCCAACACTTCTACTGTTTAACATCAAGAAGTGATTTTTTTCTTCTTGGGCAAGTTACCCTTCAATTAGAGCTCAGTAGTAAAATGTTACTCTAATTGGGTCTGTGGGATATTGTCCCTGAAGTTTCAAAAGCCTCATATTGCATTTCACTTCCCAAAAACTTTAAATTGCTTATATTTTTGGTTACCATCTTTACTTGTTTATATTGTTGTATGAAAGAAGTGAGATGATCACAATTCTGTTTAAAGCTATAATTTTTTTTGGGAAGAATATTAGTATTGCCTCAATTTAATCTTTAAAAAAATAGCTTAATACTATCAAAGTGCCTTTTTTTTGAACAGAATATGGCACAATAGCTATGGGACAGGGAGGCAGGAAGACCTAAGTTTAAATCCTGCCTCAGATGCCTCTATGACGTGGTGCAAATCACTTAGTCTCTATGTCCCTCAGTTTCCTAATTTGTGAGATGGGGATAATAATAGCACCTATTTAGAGAATTGTTGTAAATATTAAATGGGTTAACATATATTTATATGGAAAATGCAAGTCAAAACAACTTTGAGATTTCATAATATATTCAAAAAAACTGGCAAAAATGTTAAATGATGGTGGTATTCATTGCTTGAGAGAAAGAGGGAAAGTAGGATAGTAGAGTTTCACATTGGTCTAACTTTTCTGGAAAATAATTTGGAATTATGCTAAAAAAAAGTGAAGCAAATATTTACACTCTTTGACTTAGAGTTTCCATTATACTTCCAAGGGGTCAGAGAAAGAAAAATTTTAATATACAACTAAATATCCAGAGCAGACTTTCTGCAAGAGCAATGAACTGAAAAGAAAGTAGCAACTTGTGAATTTCATTGTTGTTTAGTCACAATCTACTCTTTATGACCCCACTTTGGGGTTTTCTTCACAAAGATACTGGAGTGGTTTGCCATTTCATTTTCCAGTCTGGGAAAATAGCATTAAGTATCTTTCCTAGGGTCACACGGCTAAATAAGTGTCTGAGGCCAGGTTTGAATTCAGGAATATAGGTTCTCTTGAATTCAAACCCAGTATTCTATCCACTGAGTCATCTAGCTGCCCCACTTGTGAATTAGGGAATGATCAAACACATAGTGGTGCATGAATATAATAAAATGTCACTACAGAATAACAAATGATCAATATAGCAATTTCAGAGAAATGAGATATGTGAACTGATGCATAGAGAAATAAGAACTGGAAAAATAATATGCACAATGAATAAAACAATGCAAGGAATCACAGTCTTCAAAAGAAACTTAATGCTTTGTGTTTATAATGTCCTTGCTAAGCCAGTGAAAGAGACAGAGACAGAAAGAGCTAGAAAGTCTTCCTTCTTGGCAGATGTGGGACACTGTGGATGTGGAACATTGGTCTTACACATATACTTTTTTTTTTTTTTTGCTTTTTGGGGTTAAGTGACTTGCCCAAAGTCACAGCTAGTGTGTCAAGCGTCTGAGGCCGGATTACACATATACTTTCAAATTCAGTTTATGTATTGGCTGGTTTTTCTGTCCTGCTTTTTTTTTTCCTTTTCTTTTAATGTCATTGTTATAAAGGATAGCTCACTGAACGAGGATAGAAAAGGATTATATTCAGAAAAGGAAGTGATATAAAAACAGAAAATATTAAGAAGATTAAAAGTTTAAAAATACTGTAATCACAAAACATGTTTGTTACCTTGTTGTAATGATAACCAACATCAGAAGATCCATTTAGAAATCTTAGACTAGAGACTTCAGATCTAAGACAATACCTTATTCTTTGAGGACCAGTTTAAAACTCAAGCACAATTGGGTTTATTTGTTTATATGTTTATATTTGATTATTATTTTGGTTGTATATTCACTAATGAAGCTTAGACAGTAAGAAACTCAGGGCAAATAGATCATTTAATAAAGAGACCCCAGATTTTGGAAGCAGATAAGATCTGTATTCAAATTCTGACTATGTGACCATGGGGAAAAAAATCAAAATAACTTCTTTGGATCCCACTTTTCTCATTTATAAAGTGTAAAGTTTGGTTCAATAATCTGCAAGGATCCTTCCAAATCTTATGATTTATGATTGTAAAGCATGTAAAATAGTCGGCCAAAGAAACTGGTTGACTGTCATAAACATTGAGACCACATTGTGTTCCACACATTGAGAACAAGAGAGACTTTCTCTCTATAGAAGATCATATCAGCGTTGCTGTTTGCATCAATCATAGAATCATAGTCTCTCTTACTTATTTATTGAAATAGAAAAAGAGACATGCCTGTTTCTGCAAAATACGCAGTAGTCCCAAGATTTGATTGGCTTTAGAGAGATGTGAGTCAGAGTCCTGGTTCTGCCAAGCACTATGGTCAAGACCTAGATTGGATTAAATTGCTTTTGCTTCTCTGAACTTCAGTTTCACACACTTAGGGATGAAACAGAACCGATAAAACCTGTTGTCAGGTTCAAAGGAGAACATGATTGTGCATACTTTATAAGTCATAAAATGCTATGTAAGTAGAAGTGATTATGGCCTATGGTTTTACTCTACATATTGAAAAGAATCTATCCTGAGATTAGCCTTTATAAGTAACATCTATTTTTATTAGCTTCTTCTATGTAAAATTGGAGTAAATTTGGAAGCTATGTTTTTCCAAAGGAGAGTAACTCAAAATATTGCTAATATTGGGCAGGTAACTAGTATAGTGGATAGAGTGCTGAGTTTAAATCTAGCCTCAGACACTTACCAGCTATGTGCCCCTGTGCAAGTTACTTAACCCTGTTTACCTCAATTTCCTCATCTATAAAATGAGCTGGAGAAAGAAAGAACAAACCACTCCAGTATCTCTGCCAAGAAAACCCAAAATGGTATCACAAAAGGTTGGATATGATTGAAACAATTGAACAATAAAAATCGCTAAAATTTATGAAACAAGGTACCATTTTTGCTAATTGTGATCTCAGTAATTCACAGTAGCTAAGTAGTTGTCATGACCATAAATATTAAATACACTCTTAAAAATACTTAGCAGAAGGAGACTTGACACCAGGAATATTCTGGCCCACAAAACTCAAATAATGTATATTCTAATTCTGAGTGCATAAGCTCAGAAAGATCTATTTCTAAATATTTAAAATTGAGTAAAAGGGATATCCATTTACCTCTAAATCTGAGAAATATTGTCCTCCTTGCTTAGAAAGAAATTTCTACCTGACTTCCAGTGGCTCTGATATTCTGAGTCAGAAAAATCCTTTCCCCAGCATATGAAGTGATGATCAATATAATGTGGACAAATACATGAGACAAGTTATTTTTGTCAGGTTTCTCTGAGAGAATATCTATCTCAAAGTTGAAAAAGTGGCTGCAGAGGAAGCCATGGAAAATTTTCATATTTTCACCATCATGAAGTTTCTGTCTTCATTTTCTGTTAGTCAATGAAATAAAGAAATGTCAGTGTGTCAATATGTGGGTACCAGGCACATAACAGAACTCTCAATCAGTAGAGATCTCTATTAGAACTGAGCTAATTTCCTAGAAAAACAAAACTTTGAAGTCCAGTTCTTTACCTTTCGGTCCATTTCAAGTTCCAGATCCATTCTCCAAAGGATCAGTTATTGGAATCAATGGTAATTTAAATCCCTTGTCGCTTTAGGGGAAAGTTCTAATCCCTGAGGCTATTTAAAATTTATAGAAAGGGAAAGGTAGGGAATCCTGCAGACCCAATTAGAGCAAAGTTATTACTTTGTTTTGATTGAAGTTGAACTTACATAATAAGAAATTATTTCTGTCTCTATGGAGTAATTTCCAAGTGGAAACGTTATCTGACATCTGGATGAGAGCCAGAGGTAGCACATTGGGACTTTGTCTTAGGTGAGGATACTGGTGAATATATAGAAGCATTTTTTCTTTCTGGGAGAGCAAATATTAGGCTAGTCTACTCCCTCATTTGGTCCCTGGGGTCATCAGGTGCTGTGACCAACTCTCTCCTTGGCTTAACTTATGACTTTGGCTGATTGTCCCTGGCCTTGGTACTCCTGGATCAACATAGGTTGGGGTTGAGGGGTAGAGTGTTTGGGAAGGATCTACTGTGGAGGCAGTATGCAATGATAGCTCTTTGTCCCCTCCCAATAATTTACTTAGCCCTAGGCTTCCCTTCATCACTCATTCTCTGTCTTCCTTTTCCATTGTTCTCTCTAAAGTTTGCCTCTCCTGGTAACAAACAAGAAGGGCAACATGATGTGACAGAGAGTATTGGATTTAGAATTAGAAGAATGAGATAGGGGCAGCTAAATGGCTCAGTGGAAAGACTACTGACCCTGGAGTCAGGAGGACCTGAGTTGAAATCTGGCCTCAGACACTTGACATACTAACTAGCCATGTGACCTTGGGCCACTCACTTAACCCCAATAGCCCTCCAAAAAAACAACAACAAAAAAATAAAATAAAATAAAAATTAGGTCTCAGACACTTACTAGCTGTGTGACCCTGGGCAAGTCACTTAACCCTGTTTGACTCAGTTTCCTCAAATGTAAAGTAAGTTGGAGAAGGAAACCACTCCAGAATCTCTGCCAAGAAAACCTCAAATGGGATCATGAAGAGTTGGACATGACTAACTAACTAAACAACAACAATAAAATGTGGATAATATAATAAGAACTAGGTCTCAGGGTTGCTGTGAGGAACAAATGAGATGTTTGTAAAGTGCTTTGTAAACCTTACAAACTTGCAAAAATACTATTGCTATTATTCCTTTTCTTTTTTATTAATAATAAATTTATTTTATTAAATTTTTTTTTGAGTTACATATTTTCTCCCCGTCTTTCCCCCGCCCACCACCCCAAGACAGCCATCCCAGTGTTTTCCCCCTCCCCCAGTCTATTCTCTGCTATGTCACTTTTTGG
>JAQQSU010016445.1:0-10937 GCA_028627135.1 Pseudochirops cupreus
TTTCATTTGTTTGGATCTGTTTGATAGTATCCTGATTTCTCATGAAGTCATTTGCTTCCATTTGCTCCACTCTAATTTTAACAGAATTATTCTCTTCAGAGTGCTTTTGAGATTCTTTCTCCATCTGGCAAAGGCGACTTTTTAAGGCATTCCTCTCCTCATTCACTTTTTGGGCCTCTTTTGTCATTTGATTTAATCTATTTTTTAGGGTGTTGATTTCTTCAGTCAGATTGCTGACTCCCTTTTCATGATTTTCCTGCAACGTTCTTATTTCTCTTCCCAATTTTTCTTCTACTTCTCTTATTTGGTTTTCAAAATCCTTCTTTAGCTCATCTCTGGCTTTAAGGCAATCTTCATGTTTATTGGATGCCCATGGTAGGGGAGCTCCGGCTGTGCTGTCCTGCAGCTCTCTGCCTTGGTCCTTCTTTTCTTCAAAGAAGGAATCTAGGGTTTTGTTGCTGTTCTTACCCTGCTTCTTATGCGTATTCTTACTCATGGTTGATCTGTCTGCGATTTTTTTTTAAATCTCTGTGGGGCTCTGCTTCCAGAAGGGAAAGCTCTGTCCCAAATTGCTGGAGTCCTCCTGGCTGCCGTAGCTCTCAGGAAGGTTCTGGGTCCCTTTCCCACTTCTGGCTCACTGGATAAAGAAGCCCAAGACCACGATCTGGATCCAGGCCACTCAGCGTGAGAGCGTTTGGCCTCTGAATGATCGCTTAGTCCCGCTGCAATCTGCAGGGCAAGGGCGTGGAAGCTGCAATGTGGAGGTGGGTCCAAAACCTCTACCTTTTGCTTTCCCACCCTGGAGGCATTTCAGCCAGACTGCTTTTCTCCCAAGACCTCGCAAGCCTCACTGACCTAGTTCTGAATGCTGCTGCAGCTGCTGCCAATCTGCTCACCTGAGGCTCCTTGGCTCCTCTCATCCAGCCACCCCCAGGGCTCAGCCAGGGCTTCAGGCCAGGCTAGTTTCGCTTCACAGTGCTGATATGGTTCCTCATAGCCAAGATGACTTTAGTGGAAAGTATGTTTGTGTGCATTTTTGAGTTCTAGGATTAGTTTAGAGTCATATTCTATGGATATTTTGGGGTGGCTATGTGACAGCTGCGATATGTCGCTGCTCTTATGCCACCATCTTGGCTCCATCCCCATGATCATATTCTTTATGCCACTTCTGGTGTCAAATGGTTAGCAGTCAGAACTGACACATCATAGACATGGACATAGATTCAATTGTAAAGGTGTTTGAAGAAGTAAGGATGAAGGCTATGCTGATATATATAATTTTTAAAACACACGAAATCTTTTAATTTCATTATTTCCATCAAAAATACCAAGAATTTTCCCTTTAACAAATGTCTATTCATTTTACATTTGTCTGCCTACGAACTTGTATTTAAAGTATGTGTGGGAGTGGGGTATGCACAGTTTAAATGAATGCCATTAGACAATTTCTATTCATAACAAAACCCATACCTTAACATTTCCGTTAGAATTATCATCCTCAACTCATTTTAAAATACCACCTAGCTTCAGATTTGATTTGGATGATTTATAAAGCTATCTTCAATGATAATCTTCACAAGATGTTTATTTAGTAAGAAATATTTTATCAAAACCAGCCATGAACTCTTTAGTGCAGATCTAGTATGGCTGCATGATTTCCATAGTGGCTTCAGTATCATTTAAGAATAATTTTGCCTGACATTTTTCTAGTCAAGGCATTATTTTTGCCAGATGACCAAAATATTTTATATCCGTATGTTGTCTCTCTGTTTTTTCTTTAAAAAATAAAGCTCTGTATGGTTACATGATGAGTAAATCATCTGCTATGTTAAAAACCAATGAGTAAAATAAATATTTCAAAGCCACCAAGAGGTGAAAATAGAAAATAGAAGCAACATTTTTTTTTCCTTCAAAAAAATTGAAATTTTAGAGAAGGTAGACAGTAATGTAGTATAGTGAAAGTAACTGTGGTAAAAACCTGGGTGCTGGAGGACTCAGTTTTAGCCTTTGATCCATTCCTTACTCACTAAGGTACCTGGAGCAGCTCACGGAAACTTATCAAACCTCAGTTTCTCTATCTTTAAAATAAAGAAAATTTGATAGCATGGCCTCTAGGGTCACTTGCAGCTCTCAGCATCTATGGCTCCCAATTCAGTTGAAAATAATTTTTTAGCTTACTCTAAAAATGTGCATGAATATTATATAAAAAGAGCATAGTGGGGGGCGGTGAATTAGACTACTTCAGAGAACTGGGTAAATTTACTGGTCTCTTTTGTTTCAGAAATATGTTTTTTCTTCCTTCTAAAAAATGTGTGACCTAAGAATTCTTAATGTGTCCCCTGGTCCCTGTTACTGAGGGAGAAGAGTAGATATAAGTAATTCCCACTCTGACTTCCTACTCTTCACAATTCTGTAATGACATTCTCTTCAAGAAGATGGTGCTTCAGAGTCTCAGTTTTCAAAAACTGACTTATTGGGAAACAAATTTCTGAATGTGTTTTAAAAACATATCAGAGTTATTGTTAAACCTTTCACACATAGTTCCAAAAATCTCATATCTACACAACAATTTTACAAAAAGAGTCATAAGAGTTTTTGTTCTTACATCTGGAATATGAGTCTTAATCTCAAAGTTGGAAACTAGAAGTTTTTTTTCTTTCCTTAAACATCTAGATATTGACAATAGATCAGCAATTTAAAGGTACTAAATTCATGCCATGGAATCTCTGTCTGCTCTCTCATTTTCTCCTTTGTCACCTCATGTTGTTATTTAAATTACTCATGGATACATTCTGAAATATGCAGAAAAGAGTAGAGAAATATGGTGTTTCAGGAGATACCACCTGAATATGGAGATCTCAGAATAATTTGGATGAAGGCAATAATTGAACCCAGGATGATAATAAAAACATTAAAAAGAGTGTAGAATAGTGGATCTCAACCCCTTTGGGGGTCAAATGACCCTTTCGCAGGGGTCGCCTAAGACCATCAGAAAACACATATTTCTGATGGTCTTAGGAACAGAAACACTGCTCCTCTATCTGTCTCCAGGTAGGTCTGCCCACATGGAGATACACCCACATATGAATATTAAAGGGTCGCGGCATTAGGAAGGTTGAGAACCACTGCTGTAGAATGAGAGTTAAAAGGGGCACAGGACAGAACTTTAGGGAAATAACCATAATTAAAGCATGGATGACAAACCACCAGAGGAAAGTGAGGAGTTGTCAAGACATATAGGAGAACATGGAAAAATGTCACAAAAATAGGTAGAATTCACAACAGGAGAGGGTGAATAATCACTGTATCAAATGCTCATGAGAGGATGAACTGAGAAAAGATTCAATGATTGTGGGTTATTGCTACAATGGATGGAAATGGAAAGAATGGAAAGAACAGTTTCAGTTTAGTGGTGAAATCAGAAGCAAATTCTAATGGTTTGAAGAGTGATTTTAGAGGTGAAAAAAGAGACAATTAATGAAGAAGAAATTTAGTAGTACTTTGACTTTGAAGGGAGAATAGATATAAAAAAGGAAAATTTAAGGAAGATAGCAGTTCAAATTTAGGTTGTTGTTTTGTTTTAAGAAGAGTGAGAATGAAGCATATTTGATTGTAGAAACATTAGGGCTCTGTGGGATGGTTGAAATGTCAAGGTCCAATGAGAAAAAGGAAAAGAGAATCAATGGTCTTAGCGAATAGTAAGAACAAATCCTACCCCACAAGACTAAGTCAGATTTTTTTTTTCCCTACAACATAATGAAAGTTTTTTCAAGACTGAATTTGTCTAACTATTGACAAAGATTCCTAGCTGCTTATGTAGGCCCTGCTATTCACTCCAGTAAGAAATGTTTCAGGAGCTCTCAAAATTTGTCACCTAGTGCTGAGACCAGAGGTGATACTTTGGAGAGCCTGGGGGCCACAGTGCTGTCGCCAATTTAGTCAGTGATATATCCTTTCCAATTGTGCTATCTGTGCTATCATTAAATAAGCTTTCTTCTTAAATATTAGATGGCCATCAAGTTTCTTACTTAGTTTAAATCCTGATATTAACTTTTGTTAATTTTTAGTTTACATGATTCATTTCCACCAGATATTGAGTCACAAATTTTCTCCCCATCTTGCCCTATACCCCCATCCAAAAACAGGAATCCCATTGTATATCCCCTCCCCCAATCTGCTCTCTCCTATAGCCTCCCACATCACCTCTCTGACTTTCCAGTAGGGCAAGATGGTTCTCCCTACCCCAGTGCCTGTATATTTTATAACCCAGTTTTAGGTAAATAATAATAATAATTATATATATATATATATATATATATATATATATATATATATGTATTTTTTTAACATTTGATTTTAGAACTTCAAGTTCTAGATTCTTTCCCTTCCTCCCTCATCACCCACGCCCACTGGAAAGACAAGCAATTCGATACAGGCCATGCATGTGTAGTTATGCACATCTCCACAATGGACATATTGTGAAAGACTGACTACATTTCCCTCATTCCTATCCTGCCCCCCACTTGTTCTATTCTCTACTTTGTCCCTGTCCCTTTACAGAAGTATAAGAAGCTTCTAACAAACCTACCCCCCAAACCTTCCCTCCCCTCCATCATCCTCCTTCTTATCCCCTTCAGTTTTACTCTCCTGTAGGGCAAGATACCCAATTTCGAGTGTATGTCATTCCTTCCCTAAGCCAAATTCAATGAAAGTAAGGTTGGCCCATTCCCTTTTGCCTTCCTTTTCTTCCACTCCATTGTAACAGTTATCTTTTGCCTTTTTTATATGAGATGATTAATCCTATTCTGTCTCTCCCTGTCTTCTTGCATTCTATTCCACTTGCACTTCTCATTTTCACCTTTAAAATTCATCTGTTCTTAGTCATTTAATCCTGTGCCCTCTCTCTACACATGCATATATACAGACAAACACATATGTATTCCTAGACATATATACCATCCTATATAGACATATGTGTATGTATACATACATATATATACATATATATATATATATAAACATATATACACACACATGCACACCCACAGATGAATATCTATCTATCTGTCTATCTATCTATCTATCTATCTATCTATCTATCTATCTATACATTTATATTCCCTTCACTTATCCTCATACTGAGAAAAGTTTCATAAATTACAATTATTGTTTTTCCATATTGGCATGCAAATAGTTCAATTTTGACAAGTTCCTTATGAATTCTTTTCCAAGTTTGCCTTCCATGGTTCTTGTATTTGGATGTCAAATTTTCTATTCAGTTCTAGTTTTTTCATCAACAATGTTTGAAAGTCCTACACCTCATCAAATGACCATATTTTCCCCTGGAACATTATACTCAATTTTTCTGGGTAGGTGATTCTCGGTTTTAGTCCTAGCTCCCTTGATCTTGAGAATATCATATTCTAGGCCCTTTGGTCTTGTAATGCTAGAAGCTGCTAGATCCTGGGTTATCTTGATTGTGTTTCCATAGTAATCAAATTGTTTCTTCTTGGCAGCTTGTAATATTAGCTCCTTGACCTGGGAACTCTGGAACCTGGCTATAACATTCCTAGGAGTTTTCTTTTTGGGATCTTTTTCAAGAGGAGATTGCTGAATTCTTTCAAGTTCTATTTTGCCCTCTGGTTCTAAAATATCAGGGCAATTTTCCTGGAGAATTTCTTGAAGGATGATTTCTAGGTTCTTTTTTTGATCATGGCTTTCAGGTAGTACAATAATTTTTAAATTATCTCCCCTAGATCTATTTTCCAGGTCAGTGGTTTTTTTTCAATGAGATGTTTCACATTGTCTTCTATTTTTTTTTCATTTGTTTGGATCTGTTTGATATTCATAAAGTCATTTGCTTCCATTTGCTCCACTCTAATTCTAAAGGAATGATTCTCTTCAGAAAGCTTTTGAGATTCTTTTTTTCCATCTGGCAAATTTGTCTTTTTAAGGCATTCTTCTCCTCATCAGCTTCTTGGGCCTGTTTTTCCATATGAGTTAATCTCTTTTTTAAGGTGTTATTTTCTTCAGTCAGGTTGTTGACTCTCTTTTCATGATTTTCTTGCATCATTCTCATTTCTCTGCTCAGTTTTTCCATCCACTTCTCTTATTTGGTTTTCAAAATCCTTCTTAAACTGCTCTATGGCTTGTAACCAGTCTACATTTTTCTTGGAAGCTTTTGGTGTGGGAGTTCTGACTGTGTTATCTTCCTCCCATTCCATGCTTTGATCCTTTTTGTCCCCAAGAAAGGAACCTGCTGTTGGATTGCTGAGCTTTCTTTGCTTCCTTTGCCTGCTCATGTTGCCAGTCAGTTATTGACTTTTGGTCTCAGTAGAACTCTGCTTCCAGAGGGGAGAGCTTTGTCCCAAATTGCTGGAGTTTTCCCAGCTGCTGGAGCTATTAGGAGGCTACCATCTTTGCAGCCCCCTCCAGCTTTGGCTCACTGGTCATGTACCTCAGGACCAACACCTAAGACCACGATACCAATGCAGGCAGATTAAGGCAAGAGCACTTAGCCTCTGAATGATCACTTGGCCTCCCTGAAATTTGCAGGCCGGGAGCTCTGAAGCAGCCATGTGGAGGCGGATTCAGGGCCACCACTTCAGACTGCTTCTAGATCTACAGGTAGTTGGCCAGACCCTCTTCCCAAAATTTAGCCAAGTTCCATTGACCTTTTCCCTTTATCCTTGGCTCTTATGGGTTGGTAATTCTGGAAACCTCCACAGGTGCTGGTGATCTGCTCTCCTGAAAGCTCCAGCTGGGGCTTCTCCTGAATGGGCTGGGTCTAAAACTGCATGACTGGGTTCTGCTTCCAGTGTGCTGCAATGATCGCTTTCCATCCATCTGCCAGACTGCCTTCAGTGGGAGCCTTGTTTCTCTGTCATTTTATGAGTTCTGGAGCTCTAAAATTTGTTTAGAATCATATTTCATAGTTATTTGAGGTAGTTATGGGGGGAACCACAGAGTTCTCCTGTTTCTACGCTGCAATCTTGACTTTGCCCTCCACTCTGATTCTAAAGGAATTATTCTCTTCAGTGAGTTTTCAAGATTGTTTTTCCATCTAGCAAATTCAGCTTTTTAAGACATTCTTCTCCTCATTGGTTTAGTGGGCCTTTTTTGCCATTTGAGTTAATCTATTTTTTAAGTTATTTTCTTCAGCCAGGTTGTTGACTCTCTTTTCATGATTTTCTTGCATCATTCTCATTTCTCCTCCCAATTTTTCCTCCACTTCTCTTATTTGATTTTCAGAATCCTTTCTAAGCTCCTCTATGTCTTGCAAGTAATTTACATTTTTCTTGAAAGCTTTTGGTGCAGGAGTTCTGACTGTGTTGTCTTCCTCCCATTCCATGCTTTGATCTTTTTATTCCCCCAAAAGGAATCTAAAGTTGAATTGCCAAGCTTGCTTTGCTTCCTTTGCCTGATAATGTTGCCAGTCAATTACCTGACTTTTGGGCTACATAGAACTCTGCTTCCAGAGGGGAGAGATTTGTCCCAAATTGCTGGGGTTTTCCCAGCTGCTGGAGCTATTAGAAGCCTACCATCTTTGCAGCCCCCTCCAGCTTTGACACACAGGTCATGCAACTCAGGACCAACACCCAAGACCACGACCCCAATCCAGGCAGATTAAGGCAAGAGCACTTAGCCTCTGAATGATCACTTGGCTTCCCTGCAATCTGCAGGCCAGTAGCTCTGAAGCAGCCATGTGGATGTGGCTGCAGGGCTGCTACTTCTGCTGCTTTCTTGCCTGGAATCAGATGGCAACACCCACTCCTTTCCCCCAAATTCAGCCAAGTTCCACTGATTTCCATTTTCTCCTTTTCTCTTATGGGTTGATAATTTTTGGAAACTTCCACAGCTGCCAGGGATCCACTCTCCAGAGTGCTTCAGCCATGGCTTGTCTTGGCCACCCTGGGGCTAACCAGTTCCAGGCTGGGGTGGGCTTGACTCCCAGCTTACTGTGATGAGCCCTTCCTGTCCACCTGCCATGTTGCCTTTATTGGGAGCTTCATTTCTCTGGCATTTTGTGGGTGCTGGAGGTCTAAAATTTGTTTAGAGTCATATTTCATAGGTATTTGAGGTGGTTATGGGGTGAACTTGCAGAGTTCTCCTGCTTCTATGCCACCATCTAGACTCTATCCCCCTTAATTTAAATCCTAACAATGAACTATTGAAGTGTTTTGACTCAGAACATAAAATAAACCTTACAATCAGAAAGACTACCTCTGGATATAATGTTGCATTTGGAATAGAGGGCGGTGGATTCAAATTCCATTTTTTTCATGCTATGTGACCTTGAACAAGTCACTTAAATTCCTTTGGCCCTAGTTTTCTTCTCTGTAAATTGATGTAGCTGGACCATATGACCTCTAAATCCTTTTCTGGTTCTAAATCTATTGTCTTCAATGTATAATTTTATGTCATCTTCCCACTCCCAAATCTTAAAAAAAAAAGTGTGTCCTTTCTTATCCTCTTTGCTATGACACTAATCACAGAGGATAAATTAATTTTCTTCCTTTCATATATGTTTTTGATTCCATCCCCTCCTCTCAACTTTAGGAGCTTAATCTAATTTCCTCTCTCTCAACATCCTTTTCTTCCAGGATACTGACTTCTTTGCCACTGTCTCCAGAATATGCTTAGCTTCCTCTATTAAGTGAAACAAGTGTGACATGAGTATTTCCTTATCCTTGACATATTCTCAAGACAAAACACTTTGTCCATAAACTTTTAAAATAATTTATGTTGAATACTTCTTTAATTGAATTGGTGTGCCTTTACCCAAAGTTTCTTCCAAATATATACAATTTTTCTTCTGCTTTGTGTTATGGAGGGATACTGTTCATAACTTTCCATCATATTTCTATGAAAGATTTTAAAAATGAGTTCACATTTTAAACTGGTATTGCCCTTGGTTTCTATAAACCTCCATTAATCAAGTGAGTCAAGTGTGCTATTAAGGTTCTTTTGGTCTCCTTTTTATTGCTATTGAATTACATCAATTACATTTCTGTATGAAATTATGATTGTGTCTGTCATTTCTTTTATCCATATACCATTTCTCATCATCAATTACTTTTCAAGAAAAAGTCTAGATGTAGTTGTTTTCCTTACTGGCCATGACTTTTTCTCATTTAACAAAAAATCATTTGGCTTTGTACTCATTTTCTCCATAACTCTAAGAAGTTGGTTATCTGACTAAATAGACAGCTAATTCAGGAATAACTACCACATTGGTGATAAGTTGCTTCTTATCTGCTAAAATGGATTCCTTTTCATTTTCTGTGATGTTATTTGGTACATTGCCTTCCAATTCTTTTCTTATATTTATGATAAAGCTTTAGGTTAAGACGCTGATGTGAAAGGTCCTGGCTGAGCTCAGTTTCCCTGAGGAACAAAAAAGGAAATACCTAAAAAGGAGCCATATGAAGCAATGCAATATATAATCAAGTTGATATGTTGATCAAATAAGATAACACATGTAAAATGCTCTGGAAATCATAAATATGTAAATGGTAGATATGATTATTATTATTGACCAGTAAATTCTTAGATCCAGTCTACGCTGACAATAGAGGATGCCAAGAAGCCTGGGAGTTCTCTGAACAAGTCTGACAGAAGAGTTTGTCCTAAAGCCAACCCAATCTCTAGTAAATTGGAAATGAGGCCAGTGAAATCTGTGTCTTGGTTTGTCAAAGAAAAAAAAAGTCTTCTGTAGGTTAATGTGCAAGGTAATTCATGCCCACTTTGTTGGTCTCCATAAATTCCCAAGTAATCTCATCTCTAATATTCTCTCAGAATTTTAGTAGGGAGCAACTCTCAGTAAGGAATTGTGGAAATGTAGAGGCAGAGTGTCTGAGAAACCCATTATGAAAGACAGACCCTCCAGAACATCTGACATATTAAATATCCAGTTGTCAGGGCTTCATTCAGGTATAAAGTCAAAATTAGTCATTCTAGGGAGGCGGAGCCAAGATGGTGGCGTAGCAGCAGCAACATATCGCAGCTTTCACATAGCCACCCCAAAATACCCATAAAATAGGACTCTAAACCAATCCTAGAACTCCAAAACGCACACAAAGATACTTCCCACTAAAGTCAGCTTGGCTACGAGGAACCATGTCAGCACTGCAAACCGAAACCAGCCTGGCCTTAAGCCGCGGCTGTGCCCCAGGGGCGGCTGGACGGGAGAAGCTGAGGAGCTGAGCAGCTTCAGGTGACCAGATTAGTGGCAGCTGTGAATGGGAATTGTGAAAGGGGGAGATAAGCAGTCCGGCCAGAAGGCCTCCAGAGCAGAAAAGCGAAAGGCAGAGGTTTTGCACCTGCCTCTGCGTTGCAGCTTCCCGCCCGTGGCCTGCAGGCAGCAGGGGGACTGAGCGATTCTTCTCAGGCCAGAGCTCTCGCGTTGAGCAGCCTGGACATTTCGCTGCCTTGGGCCTCGGTCTTGGAGTCCTCGCTATCCAGTCAGCCATAAGTATATAGGAAGAGTTCCCAGCCTCTCCGTAAGAGCTATGGCAGCCAGGAGGACCTCAGCGATTTGGGACAAAGCTTTCCCTTCTGGAAGCAGAGCCCCACAGAGATTTAAAAAAAAAATCACGGTTTGAAGAGCCATGAGTACGAATAAGCATAAGAAGCAAAGTAAGAACAGCTCCCAAACCCTTGATACCTTCTTTGGGGTAAAGAAAGATCATGGGAGAGAAAGGGAGGAGGAGAGCGCAGCCAGAGCACCCCCACCAGGGGCCTCCAATAAACATGAAGAATGCCTTAAAGCTAGAGATGAGCTGAAGAAAGATTTTCAAAACCAAATAAGGGAAGTGGAAGAAAAATTGGGAAGAGAAATAAGGGAAGTGAAAGAAAAATTGGGAAGAGAAATAAGAACGTTGCAGGAAAATCATGAAAAGAGAGTCAGCAGTATGACTGAAGAAATCAACACCCTA
>JAQQSU010016446.1:0-10937 GCA_028627135.1 Pseudochirops cupreus
GCTGATGAATGTTCACATTTCTGTAGAGGGACAGGGACAGAGTGGAGAGTGGTTGGGGGGGGCAGGATAGGAAGAAGGGACATTTAATCAGACTCTCACAGTGTGCTCACTATGGAGAGGTTCTGCATAATGTCACATGTTCAGCTTGTATTTGATTGCTTGTCCTTCCAGTGGGGGTGGGTGGCGAGGGAAGAGGAGAAAGAATCTGGAATCTGGAGTTCCATAATCAAATGTTATGAATGTGTATCTATATATATATTTATATGCAATTATTATTATTATTATTATTGACTACATCCAACTGGAACTTGAGATACACAGGCACTGTGGTTGGGAGATCCATCCTGCCCTACCGAAAAGTGACATAGGAGAGAACAGACTGGGGGAGGGGCGACACACTGGGATGGCTGTTTTGGGGCGTTGGGTGAGGGAAAGAGGGGTGAGAAAATATGTAACTCAAAATCTTGTGGAAATGAATGATGCAAACTAAAATAAAATTTAAAAAAAAGAGTTGCTGGCTTCTACTTAAGTTATCTTAGTCCAACTTGAAGATGTCAGTAACAATATTTCATTTTAACTCTTTAAATGTTCTCCAAGATGCCTGAATAAAGCATTTATAGTGAAACATAATCAAATTAAAGATCACAATATCTTCTTCTTCCCTTCACCCCTTTCAAAAATGGTGGTATCTTCTTTTTTTTGTTTGTTTTTTTGTTTTTTTTTTTTGCTTTTTGGAGGGAGGAAGGTTAGGGCAATTGGTGTTAAGTGACTTGCCCAAGGTCACACAGCTAGTTTTGTGTTAAGTGTCTGAGGCCAGATTTGAACTCACATCCTCCTGACTGCAGAGCCAGTGCTCTATTCACTGCACCACCTAGCCACCCTGGTATCTTTTTTTTTTTACCAGTTTTACACAGTTAAGTCTTACTTCATTCCCACAAAACAGTGTTGATTAAAAATATGTTTAAATTCAAAACATGTTTGTAATATGTGGTCCTCTGTCCAGTAAACTTCCTATTCTTCTCTGGTTCAAATACTTTATAAAAGAAGTGCTCTGTTCTTTCCTGGAGTTTAAGTCTTTTTTAACCCTTTTCCAAATATATATCTTTATAAAGTTCAGATGTACAGGGAAACCTTTCTGAGCCATGTTTATATCAGCCAAGGACAACTCAGATTATCTCCAAGACTGCCAAAATGCAATTTTGCACTCCAGGCCCTAAACCTAGATGGAAGTTATTCAAATTCTTTACCACACTTTATGAGGATCATACTTAAAACACACTGGAGTTGTCGTTATTGTCAGGTATTATTATAATGACAATAATAAGCACCAAGTTGTAAACATAATTTCTAACAGAAACAGGAGATAGGAAACTAAGGATTTCTTTTGTAATTTAGCAAGGTCTTCCTTTCTGGCCTCCTTTTAACTCTGTGGGTTTCAGCAGGTAATTAGGCAACCGGCACTCTGAGATTATACAACCAAGTCAATGCTGACCTTCGAGCCGCTGAATGGTCTGGGCGGACTGAACTGCCTGGTGACTGATATCCTGAAGCAGCTTTTCATTCTGAATCTTTAAGGCCTCACAAGCAGCCTGTAGTTGTTCTTCACTCTTCTGAAGAAACAGAATTTGAGAATCTTTCTCTTCTTCTGCTAGTTTATGCTTCTGCTCCAAAGCACTACACTGAGACGCTAACTCAGCCCGGACCTGGCCTGAGTATTCCAACTGCTCCGAAAGACAACGCATTTCTTCTTGCAGTCTGTGTAAAGAGAGTTTTCTTTCTGCTGCTTCGAGCTCCATTTTTTCAATCTGACTCTTAGCCTCTAGTCTCTCTGTTTCCAGCACAGTCTTTAATGTTTTTTGCTCAGTTTCCAACTGCTGCAACTGTTTAGAGAGAACCTAAGAAAAAAAGAAAGACTAATAACAAAACCTCAAACAGCTTACAGAAGACATTGCATGGTGAGGCTGCTTTAATCTAACACAAACTCGCAGAGAAAAGAAGCCACAAAAGGTGTAACACCAGACAGCAAGGTGGTATGGGAGCTAGAGCACTAGACTCGTGGTCACTAGGCTCTGAGTCTAAATCCCCCCTTGGCTATCTACCAGCTGTGTAACCCTGGGGAAATGACTCAACCTCTCTCATCCATCAGTATCCATCTGAAAAGCAGAGATAACAGCTGTAGCTCTGACCTCATAAAAATGTTGTAAAGCTCAAGTAAGATAATATACGTAAAGTACCAAGAAAACCTTAAAGGTGTTATAGAAATGTGAGATACTATAAATCTGGGAAGCTATTTAAAATGAAGAAGACATCAAGGGAAGTACCAGAAATTCTCCAGGGGGAAGGACAGGGTAGACAGTTATCCCTTCAACATCTCGGGGGTTAGGGGCACATGGTCTCTGCTGATTGGAAAATCCACGTACAAGTTTTTGGTCTGCCAAAACTGCTCTCTTCAAAGTTACTCATTAATGACCAAATCCAACAGCCTTTTCTCAGTCCTCATCCTTCTTGACCTTCCTGCAGCCTTTGACACTGTTGATCTCTCTCTCCTCTTCTCTCTAGATTTTTGGGACCCCATTCTCTCCTGATTCTCCTCCTATCTGACTTCTCCTTCTCTGTCTCCTTTTCTAAAACACAACCCCTAGCTGTAGGTATACCTTAGGGGTCCTATCCTGGGTCCTCTTCTCTTCTCCCTCTACGCTACTTCACCTGATGTAGGACATCACCTCCCATGGATTTAATTACCATCACTAAGTTAATGAACTTCAATTCTTTCCTGCCTCAAACTCTCAGCTAAGCCTAATCTTGTATATCTAACTGCCTTTCAGACACCTCAAACTAGACGTACCAGAGACATCTTGAACTCAACATGTCTAAAGCAGAACTCACCCTCTTTCCTTCTAAACTATCCCCCTTCCTCCTATCTTCTCTATTACTGGAGAGTACACCACCATTTCCCCAGTGTCTCAGGCTCACAACCTAGGAGCCACCCTGAATACTTCACTATCCTCACCCACCACACCCAAGGCACGGCCAAGACCTGTCAATTCCATCTCTACAGCGTCTCTACACCAGGCCCCTCTTTTGTCCTCTCACACTGGCACTACTTCAGGGCAGGTTCTTATTGCCTCAGAGCTGCACTACTTAAATAGCCTGTTGGTGGGGCTGCCCGCCTCAATTCTCTCCCCGAAGCAATTTGTCCTCCATTCAGTCACTGTTGCCTCCAGCAGCAAATACAAAGCGCTCTATGTGGCTGGCATTCAGTCTCTTACAACCTAGCCCCCTCCTACATTTCTCGTCTTCTTCCACATTATTCCCATCCTGTGGCACTGGTTTCCTGGTTGTTCCACAAACAAGACATTCCATCTCTGGTCTCTGAGCATTTTCTCTTACACTCCCCCACGCTAGAACACTCTCCCTCCTCTGCCCCATTTTCTGACCCCACCAGCTGCCTTTAAGTGTCAACTAAAACTCCTTCTTTTGCTGGAAGCCTTCCCCCAACTTCTCTTAGTTCTAGTGCCTTTCCTCTGTTCATGACATCCTACCGAGCCTGCACACGGCGTACTTTCTATCTATTCATTGGTATGTTATCTCCTCCATCAGACTGTCAGCTCCTTGAGAGCAAGGGATGTCTTTTGCCTCTTTTTGTATCCCTAACAGTGAGCACACTGCCTGGCACAGAGCAGGTACTTAGTAAATGCTTACTGACTGATTACTGATTGAACAGGAACAATCTATAATTCAGTGAACCTCTAAAAAGGGAGTAACTCTGACCTTGGTTCTTTTTCTGGCTGTGGATAGTGTCAGAATTGTTTTAAGTTGCTTCCCATGAAGTGTGGTGGGAACAGCGGCTCAGGCTATGCCATGAACACGTGCCCTGCCCTGCCCTGTGGGCCTGACCCTGTCTGTGTAGCTGCCTCTCCTGTTGTTTGTCTCTCCTGATCCTAGGTGAATGAATATCGATTCTGCAATGGATATATATAGGCCTGGAGGCCACTGTTGCGAATTTAAGAGATTTGGAAATCCCAGTCCCTCACTCTGTGCTGGCTGGCTATGTATTTCAGAAAGAGTCCACAGCAACTGCTCTGGCATTCCTGGAGAGAGCGACCACCACCTAGAGAACGAGGTCAGTCTCTGCCCTGGTTTGCTGGAAAACATGAACTTTGAGGGAGACGATGAAAAGCAGAAGTAAAATGTAAAATGCCTAACGTCCTACGAATTGTTTCATGTTTCTATGTTTATGATTGACCTTCCAACAGATTGTGAAAGTGGTCCTAAGTTACCAATTCTTTAAGTTTTATCAATGTGTGCTGCTGTTTTTGCATCTTTTGGCATTACATTTGTATCTAAGAAACGAAAGCCGCCTCCGACCTGAAGAGACATTTTTTTGGCCCTCCATATCAAAGAAGTTTGAGTTTTTTTCTGTTTACTTTATGAGGTGCTTACAGTATCTTAATGAAAAAAATAATACTACACGCATATTTTATGCATTTCTGAGTTTCTAAACTTTTTCTGCGTCATCTGTGGCTTCCACAAAACTGCCCAAAATTCCCATTTATTTTTTTATGCCGACCCATGACATAATGAAACCAGTGGGGAAAGCAGCAACGTGGGAGGGCTAACTGCACAGGGACACTCTAGATCCAGGATGGTCAAAAGAAAGACCGAAATAAAAAAAGATTAAAAATGCCCACCTTCTAAAGACACATATAAATCAAGAATTTATGTCCACTATCTAAAAACCAGATCCAGCAGGAAAAAAAGAACATACATCCCATATTAGGTACAGTAAAGTACCTCGTAAAAGGAAGTACCTGATTTTTCTGTTCAGAAGCAGAGAACTCCTGCTGGAGTAAGTCTATCACCTGAGCACGCCCTAATAAAGCCTCCTCCTGCTCCTCTAGTTTCCTGTGCAGAGTCTGTAGGTCCTAGGAAGAAAAAGAACGCATTAGCCTGGCAAGCCCTAGAAAGCTGCTATCATTATGTGCTTACCTTTCGTAATGCTGCATGAGTATTTAATACTATCATACTTCCCACCGAGTAGAAGAAATAATTTTCTTCAGACCCAAACAAAGTAATGGGCCTCAACAACTGAACTCTAAGACAGACAAGATCCCAAACAAGGGGACTTTCCATCATAATTACAAAGAGAAAGTTTGGGATGTTATCATATTCCACCTCAAAATTCTATAACCTACCAAAAAAAGATACATACACACACGTATGTGTGTAGACATATGCATACTGAGTTGGCATCCAAATTTCCAGACTGTCCTCTAAAAGTCTGTAAAGTATTTGCCTGAAACTTGGATCACATTTCCTCACATCTCATTTCCACAAGGAGATGAGCAGTAATTATATTCCCAACTAGTCCGCAGGAACCTGTTTAAGCCACAGTTTAGCTGTGTGTGTACAATCAAAAACAGCAAGGAGAACATTTGTGACATTAATAACTAAAACAGAAATAATAAAATAAACATTAAAACTGCTTCTTATCCAATCTTAAATATTAATGACATTGGAAAAAGGAGGTAAAATAAAAACAAAAAGTAACACATTTTTTAAAATATTTAATACTGATGCCTGAGTATGTATCTCATTCCTTCAGTGGCACTCTGTTCTTCCATCACCCTGTATGAGACAGGAGGTGAGTATTTATTCACCAGACTCCAAAACCTAAATTCTTGACAGTCCCTTAGAGGTTCCATCACACAGAGCAAAAGGAAGCAAACTGCTTAATTCTTTTTACCAATTAATCTCTCTCTCATCTTGAATAATGGGTAAGAAGGAGCCAGGAGGACTCATAGAGGTCTTCTAACCAAGTGAATATACTATGTATGGGAAAGAAAAAAGAGAAAATGCCAAATATGGAAAAAGTCCTAGATTAGGAATCAATAGACCTGGGTTACAATCTTGGTGCTGTCACTACCTAGCCATCACCCTGGCCAAGTCATTTCTCTGGACTTCATTCAGTTTCCTCATCTGTAAGAGGAAGGGGGCCAGTCTAGATGATCATTAATGCCCTCTCTAACTCTGGCAGTCTGTGGTTCTCTGATTAGGAATAAATGAAAAAATGTTCTCTTTCCAGTCAGCTTCCAGAGAAAGAGAATTATCTCACTTCACTCCTTCTCCTTGCTCAGATGGTGGGAACTGTGGTGGCCCACAACAAAGTATAGTTGAAACCAAAACTGGTAGGGGCAAAAGCAGTCTTAAACAAACGCTGCTAAAGAGGGAGGAGAAATCACCCTTGGGAAGAAGAAACAGGAAGGAGGAATGAGTTTACCTGGTCAGAAAGCTGGCCATCACGTTAGTCTGATCTGCAATCAAGCTAATTTCTGAATGTTGGCCTTAATATAAAATACAGCCAACTTCCTAAAATCGAGCCCCGATTAAGGGGTAGGGGAATGAACAATCCAAAGAAAAATATAATCAAAGCAACAGTTAGAATAAGATCCCACCCAAGGACATCAGTTCAGGAACACACTGAGACAACGTGAATAGTAAACAAAGATTAATGAGCAACAAGATGAAGAGGGGTGAGGGGATAACCTATCGTACTTCATTAAATAAGAACTAACATCAAAACCTTTCCAAAAGTATCTCAGTCACACACCTGCTGCATCTCTGTCTCCATCTCCTTCTGAGCTACTAATTGAAGAAGCTCATCTTCATGGAGACGAACTTGTGACTCAAAGCGCGCGTCTTTCTCCCGGACCACCTCCTGCATGGAACTCAACTTAAGACACAACCACAAAGACTAGCCAAGTTACATTCCGAATTTTATATAAAAACAAACATAAAATTCCCAGTATGCTCAAAGATTTAAGAAAAAAGAAATGGCAAGAAGTTAGAATTATCAAGTAGCTACAAAAGAGCTACATGGTTTTATTACTTATTATTCCAGTTCTAAATAAGTTGTTTGGGGTACCAAAAACGAGGATGTTTGAATATAATCTCCAAATATGACAAAAGCTCTCTACCAAGGAAGTCAGTCTAAACAAGATTCTTTTTTAAATGAATTTTAAATAAGGATATTAAATGTCATTTTAAAAATTCTCAGATGCTAGCCGTGTGACCTTGGGCAAGTCACTTAAGTCCAATTGCCCTGCCTTCCCCCTTTGAAAAAGAAAAAAAAAATTCTCAGAGTTTAGAACAGTGGTTCTCAACCTGTGGGTCGTGACCCCTTTGGGGTTGAACGAGCCTTTCACAGGGATCACAGGAGTCACCTAAGACCATAGGAAAACACATATTTCCCATGGTCTTAGGAACTGAGACACCGCTCCTCTATCCGTCTCCAGGCAGGTCTGTCCACATGCAGACATGCCCACATATGACTATTAAAGGGTGGCAGCATTAGGAAGGTTGAGAACCACTGGTCTAGAACATTGGATGTTCTAAGTGCAAACAGGCTAATCTAATTAAATCTAAAGCCACTTTAAAATTCCCCTGCTTAAAACCATTATTTCCTATGTCTAGAACAACATCCCAACTCCTCAGGCTCACATTTAAAATAATGTACAACCCCACTCTAAGCTGTCTTTCCAGCCTCACTGTCAGGAGAACGCCCTTGCAAAAGAACTGCATCCATGAACCTGCTAGAAGCTACTTTCCCTATAACCTGCAAGCCTCCAAACTGGGACTCTGACCAAAGCACAAGGGAGAAAGAGAGCTAAGGCTCAGAGAGGCAGCCTCTTTACCAGGGTACTTCAGCTGGTATTCTGCCCTCTCTCATCTGCCTTGCCCTTGTTCCCTCAGTATGCAAAGAGCTTCTGTTTATACATGGCTTGGTCATCAACTCCTACACATCTTCTATGTTAAGTGCATAAATTCTGGGTCTGCCGCCTTGATCTGACCCTTACTATCTATGTCCTTTTCATTTTTATCTGCTTATCAAATTGGTGCTCTGACCTTCGTCTTTCCTGCATGCTCTACTTCCACAGTCCTAAATATTTCAACCAGTCTCTCTGCCCTACAAATGTAGCAATCTGCCATTCAGTTCAATTCAACAGAAATGTAACTCTCCTCTCTGCTTGTCAAAACGTTAATTCCTACCTGGGCTGCTTTCTCCGCTTGCACTTGACTGAGCTGGGTTTGCAGGCTGCTAATGAGTTCCTCCTTCTCCTGGAGTTTCTCTTTCAGCATTTCAAATCCTTCCATCTGACCTCCTTCAGGGGGTGCATCACCCTGAAGAAACCACAGACATAAAATAACTGATTTAAACAAAACAACTTCTTTAGCTCTTTACTATTTGCTCTACGATCTACTCCATCCTTCAAGGCCCAGGGCAGATGCCTCTTCTTACTCCATGAAATCGGTCATGTCTATCCTAGCGCTCTCTCCTTCTGAACTTCAAAAACACTTGTCCAGATCAGCGGTATCAAAGTCAAACAGAAATGCTGCAGCTGGCATACAATTCAGAAAACACAAATCAACAGTACACACATGTATGTAATATTGTATTTTTATTTTGTTAAAGATTTCCCAATAATACCTTTTTTTTTTTTTGCTTTTTGGAGGGCAACTGGGATTAAGTGACTTGCCCAAGGTCACATGGCTAGCTTTTGTGGTGTCTGAGGCTGGATTTGAACTCAGGTCCTCCTAACTTCAGGGCCGGTGCTCTGTTCACTGCGCCACCTAGCCGTCCCCAATAATATCTTAATCTAGCTTTGGTTATACTGGGAATTTTGTGGCCTCTTGAAGTGAAGTTGACACCTCTAGTCTAGATCATTATTGAACCCCAATTCATGGGTCTATGTTTTGTCTTCCCAACAAAGGAACAATAAGGACGATGTCTAATACTTCTTCATATATTCCCATAATGCCTAATAAAATGTATTGCACATTTAATTGTTAAATAAATCACTGTGCTAATGGATTAAAATTAAATAATTCAGATACAATCACGATGATAGCACATCTTGTAGTTTTAGAAACTTACTATCTAAATTGGCTTGCCATGTCACAGGTTATTGAACTTTGGCTCTCTAACCTGATGATTACAGGGTAACTTTAAATCCTACCTGGGCTGCTTTCTCCGCTTGCACTTGACTGAGCTGGGTTTGCAGGCTGCTAATGAGTTCCTCCTTCTCCTGGAGTTTCTCTTTCAGCATTTCAAATCCTTCCATCTGACCTCCTTCAGGGGGTGCAGCACACTCAAGAAACCAAAGACATAAAATAACTGATTTAAACAAAACAACTTCTTTAGCTCTTTACTATTTGCCCTACAATCTTTTCTACCAACCAATCAATCAATAAGCATTTATTAAGCACCTACTGTGCACGAGGCATTGCTAGACTTTCTCTATGACCTATCAATTTTTCCCTCTTGAATCCACTCTTTTCTCTTCATTCTGATACCCTCCTCAGGACTAATCATTTCATGTCTAAAACACAGCACTAGATTCCTTGTTGGCTTCTAGCTCTCAGCCTCCTCCAATCTATCTCAAATACAACAGCAAGGATCACTTTCCCTGGCTGTCACTGTGATCATGTTACTTCCCTTCTTAAGTCTGTATAATGATCTCTTACATCAAAATATTAACTACTGTGATTTTAGTTGTCTGTCAAAAATCAAGTAAAAGACTGGGAAAATGAACAAAGAACAGAAAAAAATTCTGATGTAGAAAGTTACCATGGTGACAGGGAAGATCAAAACACAAACTCAGAAGAAGAAACAAAATCAAAGCTCCTACATTCAAAGCCTCCAAGAAAAATATGACTGTTCTCAAACCATGGAAGAGCTCAAAAATATTGTGAAAATCACGTAAGAAAGGTGGAGGAAAAATTGGGAAGAGAAATGAGAACGATACAAGAAAGTCAAGAAAAATGAGGCGACAGCTTGGGAAAGGAGACGCAAAAAGATACTGAGGAAAATAACATCTAAAAAGTAAACCAGGTCACATGGTAAAAGAGGTACAAAAAGTCAATGGGGAGAAGAATGCCTTAAAGAGCAGAACTGGCCAGATGGAAAAGGAAGTACAAAAGCTCACGAAGAAAATAATTCCTTACAAATTAGCATTGGGCAAATGGAAATTAATGAAACAATAAAACAAAACCAAAAAAATGAAAAAATAGAAGACAATGTGAAACAACAAATGACCTGGAAAAGAGATCCAGGAGAGCTCATTTAACAAGTACTGGACTACCTCAGAGACATGATCAAAAAAAAGAGCCTACATATCATCTTTCGAGAAATTGTCAAAGAAAACTGCCCTGATATTCTAGAACCAGAGGGTAAAAGAGAAATTCAAAGAATCTACCTTTCACCACCTGGAAGAGATCCCAAAATGAAAACTCCCAGGAATATTATAGCCAAATTCCAGATAATACTACAAAAGCAGCCAGAAAGAAACAATTCAAGTATCATGGAGATACAATCAGGATAACATAAGATTTAGCAGCTTCTACATTAAAGGATCTGAGGGCTTGGAATATGATATTCCAGAGGACAGAAGAGCTAGGATTACAACCATGAATCACCTACCCAGCAAAACTGAGTATAATCCTTCAGCAGAAAAAAAAGGATATTCAATGAAATAGAGGGCTTTCAAACATTCCTGATGAAAAAACCAGAGCTGAACAGAAAATCTGACTTTCAAATACAAGAATCAAGAGAAGCATGAAAAGGTAAACAGGAAAGAGAAATCATAAGGGACTTATGAAAGCTGAACTGCTTACATTCTGACATGGAAAGATGATATTTGTAACTCATGAGACCTTTCTCAGTATTAGGGTAGTTGGAGGGAATATACATATATATATATATATATATACATATACATACATATATATACATATACATACAGACAGACAGACAGAGGGCACAGGATGAGTTGAATATGAAGTGATATCTAAAAAATAAAATTAAGGGGTGAGAGAGGAATATATTGGGAGAAGGAGAAAGGGAAAGATAGAATGGGGTAAATTATGTCACATAAAAT
>JAQQSU010016447.1:0-10937 GCA_028627135.1 Pseudochirops cupreus
TAAATGTCTTGAAATGTTGAAAGAGTTCATAAAAATATGATATATTACATGTAAAGAATATGAGAATATTTATAAAATATGTTCAGAAGCAACCACTAATCATGGGCAAATGATAATACAAAGAACCGACCTAGTGTATATCAAATTGCTACTTAAGTTAAGGTGAAACTTTAAAATTTGATTAAGAGAGACAATACTTTTTGAAATATATCGTTAACATTTTTTAATAAGTTACAGACTCTATCATGTACAGTAAATATATATCAACTTTTTCTAGGCATAAAATACGCTCATATTTTAACCAAAACCTTCTTTTGGCTGAAGAGGCATGCTATTAATATAAGATGTACAAATTGCCAAACGTAGATCTTGCTGAATACTGTAATAAAGGCAAGTATATATTCCCATTAATGGAAAAAGGACTCCCTCTTTTTTTATTCTTTAAACCATAAAGTTCTCAAAAGAACTCGGGGGAGGGGGGGGAAGGAGCACACAATTAGTAGGCTTCAAACGCTGATCTGAGAACTCATTATACATAGGTTGAGTAAATGATAAAATCTAATGATAAAATGATAAAATCCACAGTTTTCAGTTTCTCTACTCTAATATGCTACAGCATATACAGAAGCAGGAAAACAAAACAAATATGCCAATGATAATTTTTACTTTATGCTTTAAGCATGAGATATGTTTTATTAAGCTTAAAATACTAAGACTCACTTCCAAGGAAATTAAAGTAATTTAGATTTTACAGGACAAAATTAAATATTCTTATAAGACAGTCATTGTGAAGGCATTAAACCATTTCAGAATTGAAAAATGAGTCAAAAAGGTTAGGATTACAAGAACAAATCCAAAACAGAAATAACTTCCAATGGAGTCTGAGTTATCCATATTCCCTATCTATACAATGGAGTTAGAGCCTGTTAGCACACTGGACTTGAACAAGGGCTTAAACTAACATTTAGAGTTTTGAATCACATGATGGACAATTACTTCCAGTATTGGCCATAGTAAAAGAAACATTGGAGAGCTGGTCAGACATGAGTTCTGTCTTCACTCTGCCACTAACTAGAGATAATTTGGGCCAAGTCACTTGCCCTTACAAGCTTCAGCTTCTTCATTGGAAAAGTAGAATCCCTTTTTCTCTCACATCTGAATGGCTCTCTTAGCCCCCTATTCCATTTTCTTCCCTGCCAGACACCTGGTGAAATCCCTCTTCTTCATTCAAGGCCCACATTCATGCTCATCTTTTATGAAGCCTTTCTGACAGCCTCCCTCCTTAAATCTTTTAGGTTAGTCTATTTGACTTCTCTTATTCACTTAACTTATTCTAATTTGCAATGTGGAAAAATGTGGAATGCTTTACTAAATGGGAAGCTCCATTCAGTTTCACTTTTCTATCTCCATCTGCCTAAGAGTGTCCCACATATACAATCATATTAAGTATTGGTTGGATTGAATTATTCCAACACAAGACAACTTACCTGTGAAATCAGTCCCTTCTGGGAATATGAGGAGTTGAAGGGGTTCATGAATATCACAGAAATAATCCAACATATTTTCAAAGTGACTCTTATCATCCTTCCATCTCCTATGAATGAAGACATAGGCAGCAGCTTGCATTGCCCAACCTGGAATAAATTTGAGACATATTTAAAATAGGCTAGTATTGTCTTTCTTAATGAATGTTAACACATTTTGGTTAGTTTTTCTTTTATTTCTCAATCATAGTAAGGACCCCGTTATGTAACTTCCATCCAGCTATGATCTGGGGACCATGTGACCCCAATCTATCAGAATTGTTTTAAAGGGAACTCCCTCTGCCATTCCACCACCCCATACCTCCCACAAAGTCTGTCCTCTACAGTACTGATTCTATCCTTAAATACTACAGGAAATGCAATCCCATATTATCCTTAAAGAATTCATAATACAGAGATAAATACATATATAAATACTGAATACACAAAAACTCAGATGAGAGAGTATTTTTTTTTATAACTGATGAATAGGAGGGAGGGAGTGAAAGTTAGAGGTTGGCTGAAAGAGACGTCTAACTAGGCATATGAAGTTAGGAAAGTATCTGCCAACTTAGCTATCCTTGGTCATATCAGGATTTTCTATTAACCTCTCAGAATGAGGACAGGAAAGCATAATTAGTTCATTCTTCTCCCACTCAGTTCCGGCCTCAGAACAAATGGTGGATAACAGCTGATATGAATAGACTGAGAGGACAATTAGATGAGGCTGTTAAGAGAGCAGAATATCCTTGATTCCAAACTTGAATGTCCCTTAAAAGGGGGTCACAACTTTAGGGACACTGGAAATCTGTCTTAGGCTTCAAATGCAGGCAGATTTAAATTGCCTCCAACTTTCAGGGGAAGTAGGTAAGAAACTTTGTAAGAAGGAAGGTAATTATACCAGTACTGACAGAAGTAGTGGGATGGCATTAAAGACACACTGGAGTAAACCCATGCCCTTTTTAGGATCTTTCTTTCCTTGGTGGGTAGGGTGGCAGACTGGCAGCAGGGGTTTTCCTTTCCCTGATAAGGAAGGATCAAATAGCATCTCTCACTCTCATCAAAACAGGCTGAACTAGGCCCAAGAGAGCTTCTAATTATAAGACTATGTATGTGTTTGTTTATAGTCAATATTGAGAATTAAATCCTCAATTTATGGGGAAATTGTTTTTGATGGATTTGTGTGAATAAAACTAGAAATTTCCCAGGAAGTCCATTAGGTGACAAGTACTCATTAAATGTCTCTCTCCTTCTCTTGAGAAAAAAGTTTATTTAGTTCAAGCTCAACCAACCTAGACTCCTCTCATCTACTGCTTAAAAATCCCCTGTGTGCCTGGCTAAAAAGGGCTGATGAGTTGCAGTGCCAAATTCATGCCCATGATGATATTGTTAGGCATCGGTGTCAACATGAGAAAAAAGTAGCCAGCATAATGCATAAGATCCCAATCTTTAGAAAAGCACTATATTAATGTCACTTATTTTTATCCTAACAAAAGGCTTTCTCCCCATTACCTCCAAGATCAAACAGGAAACCCTCTATTTGGCTCTTAAAGTCCTTTACAACCTGGCCCCTTTATACCTTTCCAGTTTTCTAAGACAGAGTGAAGTTGATGACTTTGTGCAACTCTGCCTCATTTAAATCCAATTCACATGCAAGTCAAGACATCAGCTATAATGTCACTGGTCCTCTTCAAAAACAAAGGACAACAATAACACCACCATAATCTTTTGTCATATACTCTGATCCAATAATGCTGGCCTTCTGGATGGTCCTCACAAAAGACATACCATCTCCCCATTTTGAATGCTTCCCCTCCTCATCTCCATATCTATCTCCTGGCTTCCTTCAAATTTTAGTTAAAATCCCACCTTCTGCACCATTCTCAGGATACACACAGATACACACACACACATATATAGTTCAAATGCACATGGTGTATATGTGTGTGAGAGTATAGGTATAGAGGGGAGGAAGAAGTGGGGGTGGAGAGAAAGGGAGGGAAGGGGAAAGAAGGAGGGGGGAAGAGGGGAAGGGGAAGAAGGGAGATAAGGAAGGAGGGAGGGAGGGAGAGAGAGAGAGAGAGAGAGAGAGAGAGAGGAGAGAGAGAATTGGATGCATGTTCTCTCCTCCATTAGAATCTGAACTGCGATCTCTCATTAAGGGCAGAGACTGTTTTTGCCTTTCTTTGTATCTCAGCCCTTAGAATACTGGTAGGCACGGAGTTAAGCACTTAATACATTCTTCTTGTTAACTAATCTTTCAACTCTGTGAAGCTACAGTCTATCTGAACTCTATTATGTCTAATATTAATCCTTAATATTCTGACTTATTGATAAGAAATAATTTTGTGCAGATTTAGGGAAAGGGATCCTTCTGCCAGTAAGTACCTCTCCCACTTTTTTGTACAAACATGTATACATATCTTTTAATTTATGGTTCTAATTTCTGTGTTCTCCACAGGTTCACCCTGAGGATAATAATGTCTTTCATAAATCACTCTGAACAGCAATTCCTATTAGAAAATCTGAATTCCTATGATTAAAATCTGAAAATCATCAATCAATTCAGCTAAGTACTCATTTTAAGATTACATACAATTCTTGTAGTATTGCTAAGTTATTTATAATGCCATCTTTAGATCGTTCTTTAGTTATAACCAACGTTCTATCCAGATGTGGCTGGCATGCCAGTTAAAGGGTACTTTGCCATTTCAACTGTTTTGAATTTAGTTTGCATATTTGTTTTTTAAAAAAGTCTAAATTAGGAAGCATTTTATTGCTCACTGTCTCTAATTTTTGCCTTCAGTCCTTGATTCCTTTATTTATTCCTGTGATATAGATATCTTAATGGAAAAAATGCCCTAAAATCAATATTACAATAGTACCAATAGAATCAAGGAAATTCAGAAGTTAATAATGTGTTGGCTAGACTTTAAATCATAAACTCTTTTTAATGAATATCTTTAGTATACAATTATATATACAAATCAAATGTCCTATACATTTTTCATGTGAAAAAAATAAAGGAAAGTCACTTAAAGCAGTTAGATGGCATACAAAAATAAATCTGTTAACATAAAGTCAAGAAAATTTCACTTAACCGTAAGTACTGAGGTGGTGGTATAAAGTAGGCAAAATGTAACACTCTTGCATGAATTTGGCCCAGATAAGGTACCTTGTCACTTATGGCCAAAAATGCCTCACAAGTCATGAAAATCATATATTTTTTGTACCAACCAATCTCAAATACTTTATGTGAAAATTATGCTTAAAGAAAGAGAAAATCAAAAGCAGTTAAAGCAAGTCACCAAAAAATAAGAGAACCTAGAACAGGAAAAAAATCAGCCAGATCAATCAGTTAACAACTGAAACTATTTTTGTGCTATTTGAATACTAATATCATTATTGCTACTCTTTTTGTGTTAATTCTCCAAATCTTAGAATTCTGGAGCTAGCGGCGAGCTCAGAGTCCAGAATCTAACTCCATCATTTCAGAGACAAGAGAGGGTAACTGGCCTTAAGGAGTTTATAAAGGTTGAAGGCTAAGTCAGGAACAGAACCCACTCACGTTATGATTCTATAAGCCAGGCCCACTATAATTCAGCAATCTTTTGTTGCTTCTTGTCATTACTCCAACAGTCAGTCTTTGTTAAGAGTTAAATTTCTTTTTTAAACAACCTGTCGTCACCAGCTAGAAAAATGATTTAGTTTCTTGCCTTAAGCTACAAAATCAGAAGCTCAAAAAATGCAAAAATGAGAAAACACCTCAAAGATCATCTAATTCAGTCCCTTCATTTTACAGATGAGAAAACACAGGTTCAGAAAATTAAAATGACTTATCCAGGGTCACACAGATAATTAGTAACAAGACTAGGCCTGAAGCCCAGGTCATCGCATGTTCTTTCTGCTCTACCATGCTATTAAAGACTTTTTCAAAGTTTTATATGGGTTCCCTCATGTTTTTATCTGAGTTTCCCTTGGAAGTTTGGAAACAAAGTATTAAATTATTCCTCATTGACACTGACAAATTCACTCACTTGGGAAAAATATCACTCCTCTGGTCTGGTATTCCAAGCCTCCTTGACCTGGCTCCAACCTACCTTTCCAGCCTTATTTCATACTATTTCCATTAATATAGTCTATGATCTAGCCAAACAAAGCTCTTCACTTTTTCACCATTCTCTGGGCTGAATTCACTCCTAAAATACTTGTTTTTTAGTTATTAAAATGCCATAAAAGGTTTTGGAGATATTAGGTCCTAAGGATAGGCTCCCTTCCACATTTATGTCCCTCATTTAGAGTATCTGATAATTTAATTAGCTAAAAATGTGTTAACTATTACAACTGTCATTGGGGGAAGTCCCAAGAGCTCCTAAACATAAACATAGCAATTTCTGGACTTTTCCCAGTTCAATAAACATTTACTGTTGATAAGAAAAGCCACAGCAGGTGAGAGTGGAGGGAGTCTCAGGGAGTTCACGGAAGCACGACACTGGAAGTAGGACCTCTGTAGCCTTCTTCTATGAACACAGGCTCCCTTAAAGAGAAGGGCTGAAGAGATCTTAATTCAGATATACAATGTATCCCAAAAGTCTTAGTGTAGTTTTAAGCTTTAATATTTATCATTGCAATAAGACTTCTGGAATACCCTTTATAAGGACTTCTCATTTTGAGCAAACAATGGGTTCCTCCCATCTTCCTCTTTTATTCTGGTCCCAGGAACTTGGATTCAAAAGACAGAAAATATCAGAGAGCTTTATTTCTCCTGCCAAACGAATCTGTTCCAGGATGCTTTGGAATAATATAATCTGCCCTGAAGTAAAAGCTGCTTTTGATCCTATCTCTACCTAAGACTCTATGTTTTGGAATGGTTCTGAAGGTTCATATGGCCAACTGCTGTTGCTTAACATAACATTTTCCCTGAAGCTTGTAATATGTATAATTATTAAATGAGAACTAGTTCATATTTCATTAACTGTGAATAACAATAACCTAGACCCCTCTATGTGAAATCAGGCAGGTGTTATGGCTGCTCCATGAGGAGTTTAGAGCAGACATTAAAAATAAATGCTGAAACAGAGGGTCAGATCATAACAGGAGAGTTTGTTGACATGTCTCACAGCGCTGGCCTCCAAAGCAGCGGCCTTCTTATTTACCAACCTTTTGACAAACAGAACAACCTACCTGCTACCACTGTCAAGCAAATGTTGGAGAAGAAGGGTCATATAAAACAGGGAGAGGGGGGAAAGTCTAATTAACTTCATGATGGTACAAAGTGAAACCCAGAAAGTCCTAGTGTAATCAGGATTTCTGATCTCCTGCTGAAGCATCCATTTGTTAACCAGTAGGTTAACAATTTGCCGTAAGTACAAATGAAAAACATATTACCCAATCCCATCTCAGGAAGGAAAGCACTATAAAGTAATTTCCTAGAGAATTGTCACCAGGAGCCAGAGGCTCAAGACACTACTACCCACAGTGTATCTGTAAGTATAATCCCTTACTGAGCCATTTGGAAGCTACCTCACAAACTAGAATATTGACTCTCCCAGTTTTAAAATCCTGATGATGTATAGCTGGCTGCCAGATCATTTGTGAGAGGTAGCTATCTATAACCTATTCCCTCAGAACCTCCAGAAGGAAAAGCTGAAAGGGCTTAAATCCTATACATTAAAATGTATTATTGGCATAATATACTACTAATTAGAGCAAGGAAGGAAGGAGGTAGAAAGGAAGAAACAAAAGAAGGAAAGAGGGAAGGAGAGAAGGAAGGAATGAAGGGAGTAAGGGAAGAAGGAAGGGAGAGTGAAAAGGATTTATAATATTAAGTGTACTAAGTATTGTGTTAAGCACTGGGGATATAAACATAAAATCAAGAGACCCTGTCCAGAACTTAACATTGTAGTAAGAAGAGACAACACATAAGTTAGAAAGGGAAGGGTATTCTAGTTTGGAAAATCAACAAGAATATTAAGTAGGAAGCAGTACTGAGATTTCTGAGAGGAAGGAAGAATGAGTTGTAGGACAAAGTAGACCTCATCGGAGCACCATATTCATATGTAGTCACAGAGGCAAGAAGCGACAATGGAAAGGGGTGGGTTGGAGGTGGCAGAGGTAATAGGAAGTTGAGGAGTAGATGAAAGTAGTTGGCCAGAATGGCTGATCAGGGAGAATGTGAAACAAAACCTGGGGATTAGGCCTGGCTAGACAAAGTAAGATCAAGTGCTACTTCTGCTGACTCACCAATCTGGACAATACATTTCCAGGGAAGTTTTCCAAAGCTGAATGGATTAAGCTATCTAGATTATGGTCTCAAGGAGGTCCCATGGTCAAGGAAAAGCAACTTCAAGGATGGCAAGGAAATAAATGCTCAAGGTAGATGGTCCCATAGGCTATAAAGATACTTCTTGTAGGCTATAAAGATACCTCTTAATCAAATGCCAATAACTCACATCTATATAGGACTTCATTACAAAATGTTCTGGCATTTCAACAATTTATGTACATTCATTCATATAATACTTATTAAGACTCATGCTAGATGATGGGAGAAAAACAAACTTTAGAGAAGATAAAAAATCCTTGTCTTATCCTCAAAATATACAACAAAGATAATAATAACTTTTATATAGTACTTCAATATTTGCAAAAAGTTTTTTTATATATACACATTATCTCAATTTGATCTTCACAGCAACCCTGCAAAGTATCCATAGGTATTATTATACCTATGACCAAATAAAGAAACAGAGGCCTATAAACTAGTCCATAGTCACAGAGCTAGTGTCACAGGTGGGATGAAAATCCAGGTCATCTTGATCCAAAGTCCAGCACTCTTTCACTGTATCATACTATCTAACAAATACCAATATATTCATAAACATGTACATACATATCAATAAAGAAGACCTTAGCAAAGTTAACATTTCCTTGATTCACTTTACTTTGGTGGTAAAACTCTATAAAATCTCTACTTATTTCTAGGGTCAGGTATTATGAACCACTGCTAATTTAGCAAGTGGATAGAACACAGCAAAGTGAGGCATCTACTACTGTTCCAAGCTTCCATCCAGCATAAGTGATCGTCCTGGTCTTCGCACCTGACAGTTCATCACCTATTTCCATGCCTTTGCCAAAGTTCTCCCCAAAGTCTGAAATGTGCTCTTCCTTTCAAAGGCCCTAGTTTCCTTTAAAGTTCAACTTAAATCCAAACTAAAAAAAAAATCCAAGGAGCAACTAGGTGGCGCAGTGAATAGAGCACTGGCTCTGGAGTCAGGAGGACCTGAGTTAAAATCTGACCTCAGATACTTGACACTAGCTGTGTGACCTTAGGCAAGTCACTTAACCCCAATTGCCTTGCCTTCCTCCCTCAAAAACAAAAAAAAAAACCAAACTAAAGTTCAACTCAAGTCTCATTTCCTACATAGGACCTTTCTTCATCTCCTAAGGGGTCACTGCCTCTCCACTAAATTACCTTGTATCTATACATGTTCTTTCCTCTTATGGAAAATCTCCTTTATGTAAATTCCTTGAAGGCAGGGACTACATTTCCTTTCTTTCTTTATTCTGTAGTCCCATGACTTAACAGTCAGTGCCTGGAACATTAACAAAGGATCAATAAATGCTTACTGACTGGTATTTTGTGAGAGGAACTATAATAACATGAGAGAATAAAACAAGGGAAGAGCCAAGTAAAAGTATCCCAAACATATAGGCTGGTACCTAATTGATCTTAACCCTTTTTAACAATGCAGAGAAAGGAAAATGAGTGTGGATGGTAGAACCCACACATAGGGTACCAAGATTTCTGAGAGGAAGGAGGAATATGAGTTGTAGGACCAGGTAGACATCATCAGAGCACCATATTCATATGTAGTCAAAGACGACCATTTCCCCAAATGGAAAGTCAGATAATTAATCAAATTGATATGCAATATTATTACGTGTCTGCTATATCCCCTCAGGCACCATGCTAGGTAGTGGGGATTCAAAGACAAAAATCAAAGTCCCTGCCCTCAAGCAGCCTTTATTCTATCAGGAAGACAACATGTACAACATTGTACAACATGTACAAATATTTATAAATATATACATGTGTGTATACATATACATGTGTATACACACACACACATACACATGACAAATACAGAATAACGAGGGCACTAGTAGCTGGCAAGATTAGGAAAGGCTTTGTGTAAAAGGTGACTTTTGTGTTGAATTTTGAAGAAAACAAGGGATTCTAAAATTTGAAGGTAAGGAAAGAATTGTATGCCCATAGCAGGAGCTATGCAGCGTAAATGATGCAATTTTTTTCCAATCTGATCCAACTTGATCTCCTCTTTTTACTATAAACTCATTGTCCATCTGTGATGTCCATTAAAATAAATACATGCATAACAAAAATGAACTAGAGCCAAACTATCCAGCTATATGCTATAATCCAAATGATATGTAATATTAATTTGCTTTCCTTTTTCTACTATAGATAACATTACCACCAATCTCTTGAGCACTGGTGTGAGTTTCACAGGGGAAGAAGGTGCTATATTTTCCCAGGGCTCAACATAATTAGTACAATACTTTCTGAAAATAGGAGCCCTTTTAGAAATGTTTGGCATGAATTAGAAATCATTCTTTTGCTTGGACTTTGTACAAGGTGTCTTCTCTGACCTTACAGAAAGCAAACTTCATTTAAAATGTCACTTCTCAAAAAATAACTGAGTAAAGTTTCCTCTCTAATCATGTTTCATTGTTTTACATAACCTTAGTCTATGCACAGAAGATATCTTATTTGAGTAGAACCCTTAATGTTGCATTTGGTTCCTGAGTCAAATTCTTTTGTTTTTTAAAGGTCAACCTATTTTATTTTTTTAAAATTTATTTATTTTCTTGTTTACATCATTCATTTCCACGAGATTTTGAGTTACAAATTTTCTCCCCATCTTTCCCCTACCCAACACCTCAAAACAGCCATCCTACTGTATAACCCCTCCCCCAATCTGCTCTTTCCTATGTCCTCCCCTTCACCCCTCTGACTTTCCAGTAGGGCAGGATGGATCTCCCTACCACAGTGGTTGTGTATCTTAATTCCCAGCTGGATGTAGTTAATAATAATAATAATTATATATATACCTCTCCACAGGGGGCATTTTGTGAGAGACTGATTATATGTCCCTCTTTCCTATCCCTCCCCACCTTGTTCTATTCTCTACCCTGTCCCTGTTCCTTTACAGAAGTGTGTACTTCCATCAACTTTCCCCCACCCTGACCTCCCCTCCGTCATCCCACCTCTCATCCCCATCCCCCTACTCTCCTGTGTGGCAAGATACCCAGTTTAGAGTTATGTCATTCCTTCCCTAAGCCAAGTTCAATGACAGTAAGGTTGACCCTTTCCCTTTTGCCTTCCTTTTCTTC
>JAQQSU010016448.1:0-10936 GCA_028627135.1 Pseudochirops cupreus
TGAAAATCCTTCTTCAGGTCATCTCTAGCTTTAAGGCATTCTTCATGTTGATTGGAGGCCCCTGGTGGGGGCGCTCTGGCTGCGCTCTGCTCCTCCCTCTCTCTCCCATGATCTTTCTTTTCCCCAAAGAAGGAATCTAGGGTTTGGTTGCAGTTCTTACTTTGCTTCTTATGCTTATTCTTACTTGTGGTTGGTCAGTCCGTGATTTTTTTTTTAAATCTCTGTGGGGCTCTGCTTCCAGAAGGAAAAGCTCTGTCCCAAATCACTGGGGTCCTTATGGCTGCTATAGCTCTCAGGAAGGTGCTGGGACCCTTCCTACTTACTTCTGGCTCACTGGATAACGAAGAATCCAAGACCGAGGCCCAAGACCGCGATCCGGATCCAGGCCACTCAACGTGAGAGCACTGGCCTCAGAATAATCGCTTAGTCCCCCTGCTGTCTGCAGGCCGCGGGCAGGAAGCTGCAATGTGGAGGCGGGTGCAAAACCTCTGCCTTTCGCTTTTCTGCTTTTGGCCGGACTGCTTTTCTCTCCTGATTTCGCAATTCCCACTGACTTAGTTCTCAACACTGCTCCCAGCTGCCGCTAATCTGCTCACTGCTTCTCTTGTCAGGCCACCCCTGGGGCTCAGCAGCGGCTTCAGGCCAGGCTGGTTTCAGTTTGTAGTTCTGATATGGTTCCTCATAGCCGAGCTGACTTTAGTGGGAAGTAAATTTGTGTGTGTTTTGGAGTTCTAGGATTAGTTTAGAGTCCTATTTTATGGGTATTTTAGGGTGTCTATGTGAGAGCTGCGATATGTTGCTGCTGCTACGCTGCCATCTTGGCTCCGCCCCTCAACCCAAATGATAAATCTTAATGGCAAAAGGAAGAGGGAAATGAGGATGGTTAGTGAGAGCTTTCTGAGGACGTGGGTATTGACTGATTCAACAGAGTTCCCTGAGCACTATCTAGAACATGACACAGTTTTCCAAGAAATGTCAAACTGGACAACCACTACCCAGTTCTGGTGTGATTCGTGGGGAACACATGATATGAGAGACCTGGAAAATATGGTTAATAATTTATGATATCCAGGCAAAAACCTGAAGATCTTATGGGCACAATGCACATTTATAACTAGTGTGATAGAATCATTAATTAGACTTATGCCACTCAATGCATGCAGTCAAACTTTATTAATCAAAATGTATAAATAATATCTTTCTCTAAGAACAAAACACCAACCCAAATCTTAGAGGTTCTGATAAAATTCTTTCATAACAGGCACACAACAAGGTTTCCCTCCACCCAGCTGGAGACCATGTGTCTTTCTCCAAAGTGGTCATCTTGCAAGTCTCTGTCAATCAGCTGGGAAATCAAGAGAAAGCCAACATGATTGAATCTTGCTTTGAGGGAACCTTGGAGCCAATCCTAGTCACACCAGAGGAGAGGCTGATGGCTAGATCCACCAATGGATTTCTTATAGTTCTAGCTATCAGTGTTCTTAAATTGTTTACCACATAATTTGATTAGTGGTTGGTTACATGGACTACTTATAAAATTGTTTACAGTATTTTTCTATTGGTGGTCTGTCCTATAGATAAGTTCATATACGCTAATCAGTTGTATAAGAACACATATTTGTTAAAAAAAAACCCCCACACATATATTGTTTAGTTCATCATACCACACAAGTGCTTATCTTATTGAAAAACAACTTATAGAAAAGCAACTTACTCAAATCAGCTCAGTCATAAAATGGAGGCTTAAAACAAAATGGAATCAGTTACGCTGAGTTGAGAAATTTATTCTTCATACCTTATTAAGGTACTAAAACTTATTTGTATCATAAGGTGGCATTTCCATGTTACTGCTGACTGGAAGTAGGGGATTCAGAAAAGAAAGGTAGATTTGGGAGTATACAGCTGATTTCTGAGAACATAATTTGAATGTGCCATAATGGAAAAAACACTGGCAACAGCTTGGATAGGGGAGAGGGGGTGGTGAGGGTGGAAGGAGAGACAGTGAGAAGTCCAAGATGACTCCTAGGATGTGAGCCTGAGGGACGGGGAGTATGGTATTGCCCTCTGTAGCAGTACTTCTGAAACTGTGGATTATGACCCCATACGGAGTAGTGAAAAATTTGGCAACAATGAATGCACAATGACCAAAAATTAATTAAAAATCAAACATATAATGAATCCAGAGTATTTCTGACAGTGCTTGCCTGTGTTGCATCAGGCAACTTCACTGCAGCCTTGATTCTGAACACAAAGCATGCGTACTTTGTATGTGCATGCCCTCAGACCACATGATGCCAAGGAACACTGCCAAAATGTGGAAAAGGGGTCTTAAGAATCCCTGCTCTATAGTAACAGGGCAAGTAGGAGGTAGGAAAGGTTTAGGGGGAAAGAGGTCTGTTCTGTTTTGAGAATGTTGAGTTCAAGAAGTCTACTGGATTTCCAGTTCAAAATGCCTGAAAGGCAGTTGGAGATATGACTGGAGGTCAGTAGAGAGATTGGGGCAGGAAAAGTATATTTGAGAATCATCAGCATAGAGAAAGTAATTAAATCCATGGGAGCTGATGACATCACCAAATGAAGTAGTATAGAGGGAGAAGATAAAAGAATCCGGACCAGAAATCTGAGGAATGCCTGTAGTTAGAAGGTGTGTTCTGGAGGAGGATCCAACAAAGAAGACAGAGCAATGTTCATATAGGTAGGAGGAAAACCAGAAGAGAAGAGAGAGACAGAGACAGAGACACAGAGAAAGAGAGAAAAGGGGAAAGAGAGAGAGAGAGAGAGAGAAAAAGAGAGAGAGAGAGAAAGAGAGAGAATCAAGGAGACAGTGATCAGCAGTGTCAAAGGCAGGACAAATGCCAATGGATAAGAGCAAAGGGAGGCCTTCTCTCTACTTCTACTGTCCTTGGCTCCATGGGCAGGTTGGAGGCTTAGAATCCAAGAGGCATCATCCAAGCCTCTCAGGGCTCAAATTCATATAGAATTTTAGACAAAGAGCTGACACGGCTTTAATAGAAGACTGACCCTTCACCCATGGAGCAATGCTATGGAGAAACCTGGGCCACTGAAATCAAGGTATTTCCTGAGTTGCTTAATAAGGAAGGAGGTACTGGGAACCAAGAAACAGGTCTAACTGAACCACAGGAAGCATTTGGGGAGGGTAATTCTCAGTCTCTGAGTCAATTAAGCCTCAACATATATGCATCCTAGGAGTTGGGGCTGTACTGGTCAAACCAGTTTTTGCTGGCTCACGTATTTATTCTGTATATGTTTTTATACATTTGAGAGACAGCATGGCTAGTGAGCTGGCCCTGAAGCCAGAAAGACCTTGGTTCTAGTCCTCTGTCATATACTAGCTGGGCGATCTTGGGCAAGTCACTTGCTCAAGTTGTAGAGAAGGTTAATAGGAGTTTCCCCACCCAGAAATGCCTATACCAGTAAAATCACAGGTCCAGTCCCCATCCCTATAGTTATATATGTCTATATTGGTTTTCTTTGATAGAACATAAGGCCTCTGAGAGCAGGAAATGCTTCAATTGAGTCTTTGTACCTCTAGGACCTAGCATGGTGCCTGGCACATTATAGACACTCAATAAATGCTGTTGATTGCTTGTGTCCAGAATGATGGAGGTGATAGCTTTGCCTTGGTTAGGCCAAATCTGAAATGTGCTGCCAATTCCTGAGCTCCTAATTTTAGGGAGCCTACCTTGAAAAATTTAGAGGGTATGCAGAAGAGGGTGACCAGGACATCAAGGGGACTGGAAAGCATGCCGTATGAGGCCTGTTTGAAAGAATCACAGATATTTAACCTGGAGAAGGTAAAACTTGAGAAGGAGCCCCAATAGCTACATTACAGTGTTAAGGCTGTGCTGGGAAAGAGGGATTAAACTTGTTATGTTTTGGTACTTGTTGGAAGCCTGAGCAAGGCAGAAATAGATTTTGATGTAAGGAAATACTCCCTGACCACCGGAGTGGTCCAAGAGTGCCATGGGCTGCCTTGGAGCGGAGTAAGTCCCCACTTTGCTAACAAGTTTCTCAGGTGGAGATTGGATGATTACTTCTGGTCAGTTTCATAAAGAATACTCTTGGCCATGCTGGAAGAGTTGACCTCTGGAGGCCCTTCCAACTTGAGATTCCATGATAATATGAATTTAGATCTGGAAGACATCTTAGAGTTCATTGAGCTTAGCCCAGTGGTGGAGAACTTGCGCCTTAATGGGGAACTTGCGGCCTTAAGGCCACATATGACCTTCTAAATCCTCGAGTTCAGCGTTTTGAAGCCTTAAGGCCCCAGGTGGCCTTAAGGCCGCAGGTCCCCCATTCCTGGCCTAGCCCCTCCATTTGACTGAGGAAAATGAAGACCAGCTTTTAAGTAACCAGTTGAGATAATTACAGAGATATCTCCTAGAGCAGAACTAAGATTTGAACCCTTATTTTCTGCTTCAAATTCCAGAGCTTTTTTGAGCCATGAACTGAAGATTTTTATCTTTCTGTTATTTCTTAGTTTTGCAGTAAAATAGATTAAAATAGATCCACTTCACCCTTTGAATTCCTGTATTTGCTAAGGAAATGACCATCATCTACCTTTCTTGTTTTCTTTCCTTTACTCTTGCTTCTAGTTACTCATTGGATTAGTATGTTATTCCAGTATTGATTCTGTTGTCAGGGACACACCTAACTTTGCAGTGCCAAGAGGGGCCTGGGTGAAAAGATCCTAACTTAGATAGATTCCTGGCACTGGGAGTAATTGCAAGGAAGTGTTTTAACTTTTTCCTTTGGGAAAATTTCTACTGAAAGCTGGTGCTGTTTGCTATAAACTCTATCAATAGGGTCCTTGAAAGTCAAATGGATTCTTAGATCACAGGATCATAGACACATAGGGTTGAAAGTTGAAGGAGCTTCAAAATCACAGGATCAGAAATTTAGAGTCAGAAGAGACCGTAGAGGACATCTAGTCCACCCCCTAGTTTTTATTGATGAAGAAACTAAGGCCCAGAGAGATGAAATGATTTGCCCAGTCATACAGGTAATAAAAGGCAAAGCTGGGGTTTGAATCTATATTCTCTGACTCAAGTCTACTGTTCTTTCCACATGATACATGCTGCATATGAGTGAAAAAGGAATTTCATTGAATATCAGAACTAAAAAGGGATAACTTTTTTTTACATATGGGGAAACTGAGGCTCAGAGTGGGGAAAGCGACTTGCCCCAAATCACAGTCAAGACTTGTCTTCTTACTCCCAAATCTAGCACTCGTTCAATTACACTTTGCTTAATGGATAGTTGTCAAAGGAACTGTAGCATTTAGAACTGGAAGGGACATTTCTCTAGAGAAGGAAACTCAAGTCACACAGGTGTTAAGTAGGAGAGCCGCACTTTGAACACAGGTCTTCTGAGTTCAAATCCAGTGGTCTTAATTTATACAAATGTATAGTCTGAGACTCTCCAACATGAAGCAGAGTGAAATAGCACTGTACCTTAAGTCAGGAAGATTTGAGTTCAATTCTGGCCTCAGGTACTTACTAGCTGTGTGACCCTGGGCAAGTCACTTAACTTCAGTTTGCCCCTTTGGCAGTCTGGAGAAGTTTAGGGCCCCCTTCTCAGGTTAATGTTTCTAAATACATAAAATAAAATACATTGAATTAAAAAGGGAACCAATTATATTGAAATGCAATTATCAAAATATTTTTTCAATAAAGTTCATGGACCCCAAGTTAAGAGATCCTGCATGTTCCCTCTCCCGTACATGTTACATCCCAGCTAACCTAGAAAACCTACCTTTCCTATATGCCCCACTGTACTCTTTAGCCTTCTAGCTTGGTTCACACAGTCCCTGGGGCCTGGGATGCAATCCCTTCTCCTTTCCGCCTCTGTCTGCTTAGCTTCCTTCCTTGTCTGGTTTGTCTTCGTTGTTCCTGCTCTGGCCTTCTTCTTAATACCTTTAATTTTCCAGAAGAATATAAGTTCCCTGAGGGCAAGTACTATTTTGTTTTTCTCTTTACATTCCCATGACCTAGCATAGTGCCTGGCAGACAGAGAGACATCAGTAAACATTTAATAAGGGCCTACTACGTGCCATTCACTGTGCTAAGTGCTAGGGAAACAAAAAGAGACAAAGGAGTGCCTGCCCTCAAGGAGCTTACAATCTAGCGGGGGAAACAACTTGCAAACAACACTTACAAAGCGAGTTATAAATGAAGATACAAATAGGAAATAATTAATAGAGAGGAAACACTAAAATGGACAACAGGCAAACAGACAGATGGACAGAACAATCGATGGACAGCTAGGCAGCTGGTTAGACAGATGGACAGAAAGATAGAAAAAGCATTTAATAAGTGGCTGCTGTGTGTCAGGCACTGTGCTAAGCTCTAAGGAGACAAATAAAAACTAGAAAAACAATTTCTGCTCTCAAGAAACTTGTATTCTAATGGGGAAAGACAACACACAAAGGGGAGCTAAAAAAAGCACGTAATGGGGGGGCGGGGGACTCTGGGAATGCCCAAGAAGTGTGATAGAGACCTAGACCAGAGCAAGGTAGTAGAAACTCAATACATTTGGTGAATGGAAAGGAATCTGATCTTTGTATCAGTTCTTCAGGGCTGGCCATTGTGCTTCGTATGCAGTAGATGTCTAATAAGTGCTTGTTGCATTGAATTGAACACAATAAATGAGAAAACATCTCTTTCCTTTCTCCTGACAAGGTCTCTTCATTATAAACCTTTTCTTGGAGTCTGTTTTAGAAATCTATAAATTATTAACATGTATCTCTGATGCACTGAGGTTCTGACCTAAATATACTCGAGCTCAGAAACCTGGTGAGCTGAGTTTGTACCAGAGTGTGGGGATGAATTTGTGTAAAGACATAGGATGCACTGACCTGGATGAGGATTCTAGGAGAAAAGGGAAGAGGAGGCCTCTTGGCTCCCTTTCCTGCTTTGCTTTTCTGGCTCCTGGCACCTAATCCCCCTTTTCTTGCTCCTTGTTCTGCCTTGGGGTTCTCTCCCTTTCTCCCCTTTATAAGGGTACTCTTGGAGAAAGCTGTTCCCCCTCCCATTTACCTCAGTGGTAAACCTTGAGCTCCCTCTCCAATGAGCTCTTCACTGAAAATTTTCACTGTGGCTTTTTTTATTCCCTTATAACTGGATTTCAGGAACCCAGGAACATTTGTGGGAGGTACCTTTTTGAATGGAGAAGAGGTGCAGCAGCAATCCAGGGCATTCAAAACCACACTACTAACATCATAGCCTACTGTACTTGCAGGGAGGGTTTACTGTCCACTTACTGCCTGTCTCACTTCTAAGAACACGTGTCCTGCCCTCAGGCTCAGTCCTAGTCTAAGGGTAGGCTAGAGCCAGAGAACACATTGTGCTGATGTTCTCCAGGGCCAAAGAGCTTTCCTCCCCCCTCAAGAGCCAGTCATAGCAATTTTGACACCCAGGGCAAGCAGCACGAATTGTTCACCCTCACCTCAACTTTATTATTTATGATTTGAAAAGAATACCAGAAGAAATTAAGGCAAATTCAGTTAAGCAGGGTTGAGAATTAGTTACTATAGTGACTGCTGCTGAAAGCAGTGTTAATTTTTTGTAACGCTAAATTTCAGTTTCCTGGAAAAAACTCCAGTCACCCCACCCTAGTTACAGATAAGTCCCTAGCACCCCACCCCAACATGTTCCTTTTGAGTGAGTGATATTTCATTGTCAGTTGACAAGTGGAAGCGAACTTGTGGGTTCTGGAAACACCAGGCTTATTCTCCTCTATAGTAGTGTGATTTTGTGGAAAGAACTTTGATCTTGGAAATCAGAAGCCCTGGCTTTGAGGCCTAGCTCCAACACATCCCAACTATGTGACTGTGATAAGTTGCTTTAACTTTCCAAGCCTCAGTTTCCTCATCTGTCCTTTATTTCTCAGGCCAATTGTGGGGAAATTGCTTTGTATAAAAATGCAAGTTCACCTACAATAGTGGTTCTCAACCTGTGGGTCACAACCCCTTTTGGGGTCGAACGGGGTTGCCTAAGACCATTGGAAAACACATATTTCCGATGGTCTTAGGAACAGAGACACCTCTCCTCTATCCATCTCCAGGTGGATATGCCCACATACGAGTAATAAAGGGTCATGGCATTAGGAAGGTTGAGAACCACTGACCTTTCTGGTTGCTTGGGCCAGAAGCAGTCAGGAACTATTTTTAACTTGGTAATTCATGACATAAAAATAATGTAGGAAATAATAACTAATATTTGTATATAATATTAATATAATAATAACCAATATTTATTTGTTTTTTTTTAATTTAAGGTTTACAAAATGCTTTACAGATAATTTTACGTGTCATTTGATCTTTGCAGCAAACCTGTGAGGCAGGTGCTATCATTATCTTCATTTTATAGATAAGGAAACTGAGAAGTGAAGGGATTTATCCAAAATTACATTAATTAATGGCTGAGCTGGGACTTGAATGCAATGCTCTTAAGCTGCACCCTCACCCTCACATCCCCAACAGCAGAGAGAAGCATTTCAATGTTATCTTTCATTTTTTGGCCTGATCTGGAACTATAATTTTGAATGCCCTTCACTGATGCAGACCAGAAACTAGTGTGTAATTTTATCCTTTCTCTTTTTTTCTTTTTGGAGGGGGAAGGAGAGGCCATCAGCATTAAGTAACTTGCTCAAGGTCACACTAGTGACCTTACAGCTAGTAAGGGTCAAGTGCTTTATTCACTGCGCTACCTACCTGCTCCTGTAATTTCATTCTCAAGGGGGTTCCTTAAGGGCAGGTGAGAGTAGTGGTGAGAGGGTCCTGAGAATTTAAGTGATTTGCCTGGTCTCAAGCAAGAACTTGAACCGAGCTCTTCCTGACTCTTTGTCCAGTCTTCTGTCCACTCTCTTTATTGTACTGATTCATGTTCAGGTTTTTATTAGGGGCTGAAAATCCAGCAAATCTTGGTTCCAAATTGATTGACGAGCTCTTTAGGCTTATTCTTATGTAGGGCAGCACAGGTCCTGCTGTTGTAGACAGACTGACATCAACAAGCCACTGGATCACGCAAGCCCGTCAAGTTAAGCCTTTGGAACTGCCATTATCCTCCCGTTTTTGCAAGTATCAAGAAAGGATTCATTAAGGGACTGAGTCAGCTCCTTTCTACATGGATTCTATGTTTAATATTTCCTTCTAGATCCTTTTAAGGAGAGGATAGAGAAATATAGCAAAGAATTCTCTTGGAGGAGGGATGCGTGGGGAATTCCAGTGGATAATTATCTTTATACAGATATCATAATCTTCCCTGTTAGAATACATGCCTCTAGGGCAGTGGTTCTCAACCTTCCTAATGCCACGACGCTTTAATACAGTTCCTCATGTTGTGGTGACCCCCAACCATAAAATTATTTTCGTTGCTACTTCATAACTGTAATTTTGGTACTGTTATGAATCGTAATGTAAATATCTGATATGTAGGATGTATTTTCATTGCTACAAATTGAACATAACCCACAGGTTGAGAGCCACTGTTCTAGGAGGACATGGAATGTGCCATTTTTTTCCTCTTAAAACCCTAGCTGTCTAGAACAGGTAAGACCTTTCAAGTAGTAGGTACTTAGAAAGTACTTGTCTTTGACATGCAAGTGAATTATCATAAGGAGCTCACATTCATCTTATTCTGTTTTTTTTTTTGGAGACAATTGGAGTTAAGTGACTTGCCAGGGGTCACACAGCTAGTAAGTGTCTGAGGCTGGATTTGAACTCAGGTCTTCTTGACTCCAGGGCCAGTGCTCTATCCTCTGTGCCCACCTAGTTGCCCCAAGGAACTCACATTTTAATGAGAGAAACAATACATATAGGAGAGGGGTGACAAAGGAAAGGATCTTTAGTGTGGGGAATTACAGGGATAGTGAGTTTAAATATAGGGGAGTTGCAAGATGGCAGAGTAAAAGAAGGGACTTGCTTGAGCTCTCCCCCAAACCCCTCTACCTGTAAAAATGACTCAACAAATTCTAGAGCTACAGAACCCACAAAATGACAGAGTGAAACACATTTCCAGCCCAATGGAGCCTGGAAGATTGACAAGAAGGGTATATCACATCAACTTGGGAGCAGAGCACATTCTGGCGTGGGCCATGCTGGGGCAGATGGGGGCTAAACAGGACTCAGGGGACTGAATCTCTGGCAGTTGTTATGGTTTCTAGACTCCTCAACCCACAAACTCCAAGGACAGTGTGGAAGGTCAGTGGGGGAACTCTGTGGGGCCTGGGTGGAAGAGGAGCTAGGTCTGACCCCAGCCACAGGGTGGCAGAGGTGGTGGTGGCAGCAACAGCAGCAACAGCAATAGCAGAAGTGGCTGCTTCCAGAGCTCTGGTCCCACAGATGGTGGGGGATTGAGCAGCTGATACAAAACCCCTGAAGCCTGGGACAGTGCACCCATCCCCACCACTATCCCCGCTGGAAGCAGAGTCCTACCTTCACAAAGAGTTAGAAAGTCAAGTATTTGGCTGGGAAGATGAGCAAACAGTGTAAAAAAAGTCAGACTATAGAATCTGACTTTGTTGACAAAGAAGATCAAAACAGACAACCAGAAGAAGACAACCAAGTCAAAGCTCCTACATCAAAAGCCTCTAAGAAAAATATGGATTGGTTGCAGGCCATGGAAGAGCTCAAAAAGAATTTTGAAAATCAAGTAAGGAAGTAGAGGAAAAATTGGGAAGAGAAATGGGAGTGATGCAAGAAAATCATAAACAGTTTGCTAAAAGAGATCCCTCAAAATACTGAAGAAAACAACACCTTAAAAAATAGACTAACCCAAATGGCAAAAGAGGACCAAAAAGCCATGAGGAGAAGAATGCCTTAAAAAGCAGAATTGGACAAATGGAAAAGGAGGTCAAAAAGCTCACTGAAGAAAAGAATTTCTTTTTTTTTTTTAATTTTTTTTTAATTTTTTTT